>NJDD01004601.1:0-10856 GCA_002245505.1 Calephelis nemesis | reverse complement strand
TATAAAAATGACAGATTCGAAATTCAAATGTAATATTTTTTTATTTTTAAGTGTAACAGTATTTATGGCCAGACTAAGTATATAATATATATATATATATGTTTGAAGTATCGATTCAGTATCTTAATTGTTAAAGTTTCAATAGTCTTTTAACATGTCGACTATTATTTTTTAAGGAAGTTCATACTTTTTTCTAAAAAAAAACCCCGGCGGGCCGGATTAAAACTTCTTAAGGGCCGGATCCGGCCCGCGGGCCGTAATTTGCCCACCACTGATATATATGGTTGGCTATAAGCCAACAGTTATCTTGAACCATCAGAGAAGCCGCGTGCATGTTCGTTGATGGCTAAATATTGAATAAATAAGGCATATTTTATAAAAATCGGTGAAGTATAATCGGTATCAATAAAAAAGTAAATGTTACCATGTTGATTATAAAGAGAAGTAATGCAATTTTGAAAAGTTTACTAAGTTTAAGCTAACTTATCTTAATATTAGGATAAATTCTTAATAAAAAAAAATACATTTACGTAAGTGCTGGTTGAATAGAAAATAAAAATATTACTAGCATTTAAATATACTAGATACCGAAGTAAATTTTCCCAGAACAAATACCGACATGTTTTTATGTTTTTCACATAGGCTATAGATCGTCTAAGCTGAAATGACACGCCACACTATCACATTCTTCGCCAATCATAATTCTTAGCAAGTATATTTTTTTTCAAAACTCGGATCGATTTCCTTGAGCTTTCGTTTACAGACTTGTGTTAGCCTAAGTACATAATCGACCATGTGTTCATTCTCCAGAACCGGTCAATGTCCTCTCAACAAATTTCTTCCGATTTGTTGTTCAGTTAGTTTAGTTATTGCCCGAGCGCGAGACAGAGTGGACGTCTTGTTCCACACAATGTGAAAGCATTAATATAAGCAAAACAACATTGCGGATGACATCAGGCGACCATTATATGTATACAAATTGCAATTCTCGAAAAATTACTTAGTTACACACAAATAAGCCGTCCAATATGTCGTTATTCATAATGTTCGTGGTTAGTCCCAACTCCCATGCCTTTCGCAGGGAGTATGGAAACTGGCTTCAGGACTTTGGCCTTGGATACCACGGAGATCTTTGCGTAATCCGTTGGTATAATCATAAGTAGTTTGCCTAATAATGACAAAGCGTTGCTCATAGTTACACAAAATGTTTTGAGTGAACAGTCGATTATGACCGACCGTAGTCAGAAAAGCGAAACGATTCGTTTCTCGAATATAAGAACCGGACATTAGTGGGACGGTGGGATGGTCGGAAGCCAAAGTCCTTAAGTTTAGGAGTTTCCGCGCCATCTACGCGGAGGTGTTCGATAAAGTCATATTTATATTAGCACAAATCTATAAAAACTACTTGAGTAATGAGAGGCATCATTTCAGCTTAGGCGATGTCTACCTGATCGGAAAAAGAACTTAGGACTGTTAGGATGTTCGATCATGTTCGGCGTGCACATGAAAGTCATAACCGATAGGGATTAGCTAGACTTACAAGTTTTTTTGTAAATTTTTAATCATACTCACCCGGTGACAAAATTCACAACAATATCTGCTTTTGTTCAAATGAACATAATTATAATGGTCAAGCATGACTGATTTACTGGAGTACACTTTGGAGCAGCTGGGACAGGTACTGAGAATGAGAAAGAGAAGAAGAAGAGAAGTAAGTAATAGTGTTCTAATTCGAATAGTCTAAATTTCAATTATCGCTATCTTCTTTCAATTATATGAAAACGAAAGAGACAAGACATTTTTGGTCATATCAATCAGCAAAGACATAATATTTTACACGGGTTTTAATTGACATAATATTCCGAAATTTTGACTAAGCGTCTTAACCAAGAATTCATACATAAATTATTTTTAACAACACTAAATGTGTCACATTTCTTATTTTTATGATATCTGCAAACAAGCAGACGGATATCGTGATGGTAAGAAATTCACGCCGCCTATAGACCCAAAGGTGGTAATAGTGCGTTATCCACCTAAGGCCGGGATGTTAGGCCTCGAGCAAAAGTAAGTTTACCGGCTATCTATCCTCCGAGCCGGTACACGTAATGTGAAGTATCTTATGGCGGCAGGAATAAGGCGATGGTACCAACCTTAACCCTCAAACAAAACAAACTGTATATTTAATAGAAAAAGTTTCTAAAAATAAAAAAAACACACCTAGATTCGAATTGAGTGCTTCCTTTTTTGTGAAAGTTGAAAAAACACTCTTGTCACTAGTAAATAAACTACGCGCTTACACTACACGTAACTTTAGACGCGCTTACACTTTCCTGTTTGCTTTAAACTGTTATATTGTCAAGGGCCAACAAACCTTTGTTAGAAGATAACTCAGTGTAAAATATTTAACACTGAACGATGCAACTGGCCCTCAAAATTTAATCCCCGCATTTTTTTTATTTAATTATTTATTTATGTTTTTAAGTATTTCTAGGTAACAAGAAATATATGTTGCTTATTTTCTGCAAAAATGTAATATCAGTCTATTCTATTAAATGTAATGAATTTAATTAAATTTGAGTCTTTCTTGCCAGCTGGAAGTGCTAGCTGGAAGAAGCTCTGAGGCTGGAGAGAGATACAATAATGATGCCCTACTAGCTTAACCATAATTTAAACTATTTGTGTTTGTTTACCTACTCATATATTACAACTTTTCTTTTCTTTCTTTAGGTTTTGGCTTTCACGTCGTTATTTAGCCATTAGTCAAGTAGAAATTTGCATAGAATTTTATATCAATTTCAATTAATTATAATAAGTCATCAGTCATAAGTCGTCAGGAAGTCATGTCAGGCTCTTGGGTAAAGCGGTGGCTCATTACACAAGCTCTGTAATGAGATTTGGCGGCAACGAGGAAATACACGATACGCTAATTTCTTCATGATTATTTCATTTGTGCTCTTTCACTGAACAAAATTGTACAAAATGCCACCAAAATTGACTGATTTCACTCATTATTAACACGAAATTAAATAATTATGAAAAAACTTCGACAATATTTTCTCTCGATGGCGCCAAAACTCCATAATATATTACAACTTATAAGTGAATTTTGGGACAGGTATTTGACTTGTCTGGCCCAACTTACCAACACCAATAGCAAGGCGTACACAGTGAACCAACTATATTCTTTTAGCCTAAACATACTGTTATCAAATACATACAAGTTTGAAGCTTCCAGTATTGTAACCTTAAGAATATCATTCAGTTTGTAGTCATTTGACTTTAGTGTACAAGTTTTTGTTATTTGGTAATTGTAAATTTACTGCTTTTAAAAGTTAGTTTCTAACTTTCGTTAAGTAAAATGCAATCTTACCACGACTAAATTTCTGTCATCAATTTAAATAAATAAGACAACAATTCTTACGATGTGCGCTTGCGGTGTTCGGGGAGTTTAAAATGATCTCTATAGAGAGCGACGTTGTCGAACTGCTTGTCACAAACGGCACAATGACAATCCTCGGCTGCCTTCGTGTGGAATTCGTCCTTATGTTGACGGAGCTCTTGGTAAGTTTTGGTTTCGGACTTGCATTCCTTACATACGTATTTCGACCTCGATGACCTGCTGAATAAAGTTTTTTTTATATATTATAGGAACGCAAACAAGCAGACGGATTTCCTGATGGTAAGCAATTCACGCCGCCTAGAGACACCAAAGATGGTAATGGTGCGTTGCCAACCTGAGGTCAGGATGTTAGGCTTCGAGCAAAAGTAAGTTTACCGGCTACTTTACCCTCCGAACCGGAACACGTCATGACGTTATGGCGGCAGGAATAGGTAAGGCGGTGGTACCAATCCGGGCGAGTCGCTGCGAAACTCTACCACCTAGTAGTATGTGTGAGTGTGAGAGAGAGGGGAGTTCTTATAATAATAATCTTTATTGAATTTTAAATTTTACATAAAAACTGTTGCTTTGCTCTTATGTGAGAGGTCACGCGGATGTCCAAATGGTAAGAGACAATTGTGGCCTATCGACACCATAATTATAATATGTTATAAATGTGCTGTGTAAATGTGTGTTATTTATTGACCTGGCCGTGATGTTTCGCCTGTTGTGCAAGTGTACCAGGCAGGCAGCAGAAGTAGGTAAGGCGTTAGATCTCTACAAGTTGCTGCACAACAGTTTACAGCCAGTGATCTAGTTAATGACGACCACTTAAACCTACGCTCACTTCCTTACGGTGGCTCCTACAAGCTTGCTGACATACGACTCTCATCGGACGCGGATCAACACGGGGAATTTTAATAATATGTTCTCCGAAAATAAATATTAACTGTGTAAAGAAAGTATTTTAAGTTTTAAATTACAGTCTGCTCTCGTTGAGTTTTTAATTTCAAACTTTTAATTTCAATATGTATTATAAGTGCGAAAATCTGTCTGTCCATCTGTTAACGCCTCCACGGCTAAGCCGCTGAACCGATTTTTATGATTTTCGACATGCATTCAGTTTCATACCTGAGTTAAAAAAAAGGCAAGTATTTTTTCAAAAGTTAAAGCCCAAAAGACTTTAAATAAGGAAGAAAGTATTTTTGAAACTTTACCCCAGTTTAAATAAAAATGACTTACACGAATTCATTTCGGTGTTTGGTACTACTGGAGAGGTGCGCCTTATACTTGTAGACATTGTCGAACTGCCGGTTGCACTCGACGCAGTATGCATCTTCACCTCTAGTCTTTATGTGGTATGCATATCTGTGTTCTACCAGCGTCCGGTATGAAGAGAACATCTTTTTACATTTCCTGCAGTATGGCTCCATGTGATTTGACCTGTAAATTCGATAATAAATAAATGAATGTTTAGCAGCAGAAAAAATATACTTTATCGTAGTAACATATTCCATCACTATTTTTATTATATTTTATTTTATTCATTGCATGATTATTTATTCGTACGAATTTTTTTTACAGTTTATATTTAATTATCCCTATTTACCATAAACTACCACTTTTCTAAAACATAAATACGCGTCAAATCGACAAACTCCTCCGTTTTTATTCCGAGTGAATAATTAAAGCGCATAAAACTGCAAAAAACCACTTCGTTTTAATAATTATCTGGATATGTCATTTAAGTACACAAAAAATGAGTTTTTTTCTTCGATTTCCCTGGGATTTCATCATCAGATCCAGACGGATTACCAGATGGCGGCTACAACAACACACCATAAGTAAGTTCTTTCAAATAAAAAAAAAATTGAAATCCGTTGAGAAATAACGGAGAAATCGATTAAAATACATAATAATTATGAAATTGAAACATTAAACCTCCTCCTTTTTTTGAAGATGTTATTAAAAAAGTACTGCGCTGTCATGTCAGGTAACATGTCAATCCAAAAATTTAAGATTGACTGAAAATAAATGAAAACAATCAACAATCAAAACAACAAACAATCCGAAGTCGGTTAAAAAAGTCGATACACGAAATAAAACTTCGAATATGAAAATTCAACTCGGCGCGCCGTAGCGGGTTGCCGCTCCGCACCTCGTGCACTCACAGGTGCGTCAAAAGCGCGTCCGCACATACTTGCAAACACACATACACACGCGTAAATGCGTCGCGCGCTCACACGCACGCGCGCACTAACAGAAGTCAAACGTATAACATCTCTTTTTTCCCTTTATCGTTAATTTTTAACGAATCACAAATAGAAAAAAAAAATACACAATTAATAACAAAAAATCTTAATGTGACATTAAAAAATATTTATGGTTGACGGGAGATTTTGAAGTGATTTTTACCACTGCAATTTGGTTATCAAATGAGGGCTAAGGGCTGTGTGCAAATTATTGTTTACATATATGTATGTAGTTATTGTTCACGTTTTCGTCAGGACTTTCATTGACAACTAAGGCTACTTTTATTTTTAACATTTAAGTATAAAAATTCCATGCGAACGAATAGTAGCTAGTTAAAAACAAATTACTTACCTGACATGTTTCCGTAACAGGTTTTTGGTTGTGAACCGTTTTCCACAATGATCACATAAGGAATATTTGTGCAGCTCATAATAGTGTTTAAGATACTCAGTCCTAGTGCTAAAATAAAACGATAAACTTCTAAAAAGACGTAACAAGACTCTTTTTAGACACTTCGAGCTATAAAACCTCTACCGAACGGTGATCCATTATATCTTTGATTTTGTATAAGTACCTATATAAAAGACAAACAAACACGCAGATCGCCTTATAATAATTAATTATGGCATTAAAAACTTCGGAGACAGCTGATTTGCGAATTATTCTATTAATAATTGAGAAACAATTTCTATTAACGTAGATCAAATAAAAAAAACGTGTGTGGGTATTAGTGTACACACGTAAGTGAAACTATTGTATGTCATAATTTTTAATGGTGGGTAACAAACCGAAAACCCCGGCCGGCGAAACAAAAATCACGAAAAACACAATATGAAAATCGGCGATAACATACAGTGGTTTTCTATGGAGCGAAGCTACAGGTCAATAATTGTAACAGAGAAATGAAATGGCAATTTTTTTTCATACGTTGATAATAATTTAACAATATTTTGTGGACATTTTCTTTTTTCGTCGTTTTTTTTGGATTTGTGTTCTATTTCTAACTAAATAAACAAGTCTTAACTATTGTCAGAAGACTCACTAAAACTCAATTTTGCATTCTATACATGTGTAAATAAAAATATGTGTCTTATGGAAGTGACCCTTCAAATCCTTTTCAAAGCCAAAACACTTATCACAAAGTATACAACGGTACGTCTCGACTATATGCTGCTCCCAGTGTACCTTTAGGGCGTCTAGTGAGGGTAGTTCACTTTGGCATTTGGTACATTTGTAAACTGAGTCCTGTAACAAAATAAATCATAAAATATTTCAATATGTAGATTTACAACTTAAGAAAAGTTTTTTGCAGTTTTAGTTGCCCTTAAGTTATTTTGTATTTACTTCAACCTCTGTATATTTATCATAATTTATTTATTTATGGACTATAGTGTACAAAGATGGACTTCATGCTACGCTGCATTCTCTACCAGTCAACTTAACTTACTTTAAAAGAATAGTTAAATGGGTTGCATAAAAAAAAACTAAAACTAAACATTAATAGTATCTGATAATACTATGAAAAATAATTGAAGAGGGAATGTTTGAGAGAAAACTTAGTTCAGATATTTCTAATATCAATAGGGAGAATATTCTAAAATCGAACCGCTTGAAAAGTGAAGATTTCGATAAATAATCAATATGACAGAAAGGAACTCGAAGAATGGGTTATTTTTGGAATGGATTGAATGTTGGAATTGAAATTTAGATTTGAGATACTTTAGGTCGTAAAGTATAATAAATAAGGTATACATCAAATTATTCTTATTTGTCTGCATTGAAGAATGAGAAGCCATTTTTGTCTGTATGATGAAACATGATCATATTTCCTCAAACCAGAGACGAAACGTATGCAGTTATTAAACATACACTCTAATCGGTCCATAAGACATCCATTGAGGTCACTTAAACAAACATTGGCATAATCAATAATAGGAAGGACAAGTGAAAGTAAAAGACTATTGAAAGTGTACTAGTAAAAGTTTACTTGCAGTAGGCAAGAAATTTGAAGTAGTAAAAACCTAAATTTTTTTTTAGGTTTACATTACTTTGGGCCGAGCAGAGTGCTCCGAGACATCATTATTTAAATGGATTGGACTATTCCCTACAACGCCAGCAACAAGGGCTGTCTCCCGGTTGACCGTACCTCGACTTGGTGCTGCGGTCTGGTTACTGGGTGGACTTGATGGAGGAGTAGTGGCGGCTCGTCGCTCGGCGTTAAGCACCGGGCGCAAGGGAGATCTTCGTCGCCGAGACCGGCGGCGTCGGTGTAGAGAGATGTTTTGTGAATTTGTGATCGGCTTGGGAGGGAGTCTTGCGTTAGCCGCGGTTATTGGGTCCGGAGGATCCGATAACCTGTGGCGTGCAGGTCCTTGTTGCGAACGTACCACGGACTACCGGTGGCAGACAGTACGACATATTTTGTCTAGAGTGACCCCTAGATATTTTGTTGAATTTTCCCAGGGGACTGTCGAACATTTTGATGGTACCCGGGTTACCACTGGGTCTCATCCGTTGGCTGGGTGTGGTGCCTCAATTAAAGTACACTGCTGCACTTTTATCGGGGTTTACTTTTATACGCCACTTCCTGAACCAGTCGCATAAGAGAGTGACCGCGTTACGGAGAAGGTAGCCTATTTGTTTACCGCGACGGTGGGATGCATAACCCGAACAACAAAATCTTTGATGCAAGCAATCATGTCTCTATTCACCTGATCACAGCTTTTGATTTTATGGAAAGGACAACCTTTAGGACTTTTTCGTCCGTGTCTATTCTATATCTTAACAATATAGAACGAGATTTAAGAGCGTCACTCGTAATTGATGCAAATGAAAAATAAAGATTAGGAACATTAGTAGAGACTCTTTGTAGATTTCTATGCGTGAATTCCCTGTTGAAATTAGAAATAGTTTAGCTAAAATTTCCCTCAAAATTTCCCTTTTAAATTATTTATCACAGTAGTGTTGTCAGATATTATTAATTGTTTAATTTTTGTGTGTATTTATTTACATATGTATAAATTTATATTTGTAGTATAACTATGTTTATAGTATACATATTTTTCGTGGAATACTTGGATATATTATGCAAAGTCCACCTTTGTACACCATGGTGCACGAATTTTAAATAATTAATAAATTATCTCTATATTTTCTGCCTCCCACTATACCTGTATGAAATTAACATTAGAAGCGTTTCTGAAAATTCATGAATCAAGAATCTTTAAGAAAAGACCTTAATCATTTATTTATGGGTTAGTGAACAAGCAGATAGTTTTCCTGATGGTAAGAGACGAGACAACCGTAGCCTATAGACACCATAGACGTTATAGGCGCATCCTTAGGCCAGTATGTAAGGCACATTGTGCAAGTCTAGTAGCTTCCGGAATGGAACATGACAAAGTCATTATGATGGCAGGAATAAGTAAGGCTACTCGGGCAACTTAATTCCTACTACTCTACAAGCAATTAATCTAATCTACTCAGATGACCTGAAACAACACTATTTATGTATTTTCACAGCCTTGTTTATAAGTTACCAATTAATTAAGAACAAAAGTCACTAAACGAATGAATGAAGTGAAAAAAAAGTATCTTCTTTTTATATTCACAGCTTTGTTTATAAGTTAACAATTAATTAAGGACAAAATTGACTAAACAAACAAAGTGAACTAGTCAAGTAAAAGTGGTGTTAGTAGTTACTGTAAGAGATTGTGCAAATTTGAATAGCAAAATAGCTCTGTATAACGATTTTGTTGAATTGATTGAAGAGATTTTTAGCATACCCACAGTACTAGTGAATGTGTGTGTAGTGCATAAGATAGTGACTATAGTTTTATTTAGTGTGAATAAAGTCAATTTGATTAATTTAAACTTATTATATCAAAGTCAAGTGCTATAATGTAACAACTAGTAAGATTACCTTAAAAAAATTCTCGAGATTTGTTTTTTTTTTATACAACAAACGTCTGACAAAATCGCGAAATTCTGCTGAATTAATATTTTCAAATATTTTTTTCTTTTCTGCTTTAGATTTTTCTATTTCTTTTATAGTATGTGAAACTTTAATGAAATGTTTATTTCTTGTGCTTAAATCAAATCTAGTTTTACACAAAAAGTCTGTATTACAATGTGATTTCGTAGTTTGATGTTTTTTATCTCTAATATTTATTTTACTTTTTTCATCTGTGGTAAGGTTTTTAGGTTCTGCACTATTTTTTACTAGCTTAGGTTTTGTATCTATCTCTATTTCTGGTTCATAATCTGGATCATCAAATGTATCTCCTAACTCCATTGATTCATGCTCATAATTTGGGTTCCCAATATCAATTAATTCTTCTTTTTTGGCAGTTTCAAATATTTCAATTTTCAGCTCTTCCTCTTTAGCATCAATGTTATAATTAGATCCATCATATTGTATATCATAATTGTATATATATGTATGAGTAAGTGATGATAAAGACTGCTTGACCTTCAAACAAAATGCATTGTGGATCAATTGGCTAATAGACTTAAATATGTATATCAAGGTACAGAAGATCACATTTTATTTTATAGTTCAAAATTCCCTATATTCTACCTCCTCCCTATTCCAAGAGAATTTCTAAAATCTCTTTAACTGTATATGTTTACTACTAGCAACTAATGGTAATATATTGAAATTATTATGTCGATATGTAAAATCTAACAAATTTGAATTAAAGCAAAATTTAGAAAACCCAGATGTGTAACTGTCTTTTGTGAAGTTTACCCTCGTGAACTTAGCATGCAAAACTCTTGAAAATTAGTTTTTTTTATCGTAATGGGTTTAAAATCGTTTGTACCTGATTGTACCAACTTTTTTTTCGTTTGTATCTCAATAGTTCTAGGGGGCCCAAAAGGGCCCCCCATGCAAAACTCTTGAAAATCTGTTTTTATTATAGGAATGGGTTTCAAATCGTTTGTACCTGATTGTACCAACTTTATTTTCGTTTGTACCTCAATAGTTCAAGGGACCCGCCCAAGGGGGCCAAATTCTTCCCCAGGGGCCCCCCACGCAAAATTCTTGAAAATCAATTTTTTAATCAAAGTCACTTTAAAATCGTATGTATCTAATTGTTTAAATTTAAATCTCAATAGTTTAAGGCCCAAACAGGGCCATGTTGAATTCTTGAAATTGTCGAAGTTAATGAAAACTCCGATTTAGGTCTACCTAAAGATATTCTATTTAAATAAAAGGTTT
>NJDD01004600.1:149991-194600 GCA_002245505.1 Calephelis nemesis | reverse complement strand
CTTACTTTTGCTCGAGGTCTAACATCTCTCTCATCTCATCACCACCTTTCGTGACTCTAGGCGGCGTAAATTTCTTGAAAATCCGTCTGCTTGTTTACATTTCAAAACCATAAAAAAATTTTGGAATATAAAATAAATACAGTAAAACATTAAGGCCACGAATTAACATGGCTTTCTACAACACTCAGAAGTAGATATTTGGAGTTCAGAAATTGCAAATTTATTAAAAAAAATAGATACACGTGTTAACTCACTTCACCCCTCTCTCCTCTCGTATACTTTGTATTTTTTTCTGTACCGTCCCCTCTTTGATCACGTAATTAATGGGCGACCCGTTATCTATATATTTGACTATTACAGGTCGAGAGTTGAGAGTCCACCACCAACGAGGATGGGTTTCGATTCCTCTTAAGGGCAAAAGTGTTGGATGAACGTATGTAGCCGTAATGGTAATTAAGATGAAGTTGATCATGAGGATGATAATAATAGGAATGTTTAATTATTCCTATATATACTAATAGTATTGTAGACTGGCACATATAACATGAGCAATATAACTTCTTGACTTGCAAATGTCACGTTTCAGCTGCATTGGTAAATGTAAGAAGTGTTGAGCTATCGAGATTGGCATTATGAAATCAGCTTTATTAAACATTCAGGGCATAACATTTAAAGCTAGAAGCCGGTAAACTTACTTTTGCGCGAGACCTAGCAAGCCTCAGGTTGGTTGGTTGGCCTCAGAAAATCCTTCTGCTTGTTTGCCTTCCAATATCGTTGAATATATTTATCACTTGAAAAATATTGAAATTTGTCCATTCGTGCGAAGTCGGGGCGGGCTGCTAGTAAGATATATTTGTGTTATTGGTTTTAAGAAACGTCCACAGGTTTATTCAGATAAGAGGTCATACATTCCAATATTAGAGTTTTATCTCAGTGTACACAGTGACTGTTGTATGTTTTTATTATAATTATCATTTAAGTATGTAAAATTCAATTAAGCTGATATATTTTTGCGATAACGGGTTGTTTAGTGTGCCGGCCATAATATACACACGGTCAGATTTATAGGTATTTGCTTTTAAAAGAAATATTGCTATGTTCTCGACTACTTTCCACTCGTGGTAACAACCGTGTGCCAAATTGATAAAATCTTATCCCCACCCTAAACATAAATATAAATCGCCCATATCCCCGAAGAGATAGGCAGAGGCACAACCAGGGCACCCACGACTAGCCGAAGACACTAAATCCCACAATGTGATAGGTGGCAAGCCTATCGCCAACTGAGCACATATCCAATACCGAGTAGTCCCTGTGGTCTACATCTCGGACAGTTCAAAATATGATTTCTCAATTTCCTTATGATAAGCAATGTTACTAGGAATTCGATAAGTGTCCGTTAGGCTATATGTATGCCACTAACAAATTATGAGATTAAGTGGTAAAAAAAGTACCTTCGACTAATCGTCTGTTAATAACCCTCGTTTTGTGTTCTGTGTCCTGAATTCAAAACATAGCAATTGGCAATAATTGTTTTTGGGAAAAATCATGTACAGATTCAGTTTTATTACTTTTTTAAAATAAGTATGTACTAGTGTTATCTATACTAATATTATAAAGCTGAAGAGTTTGTTTGTTTAAACGCGCTAATCTCAGGAAATACTGGTCCGATTTGAAAAATTATTTTTGTGTTAGATAGCCCTTTTAACGAGGAAGGCTATAGGCTATAATCTACGCGAATGAAGTCGGGCGGAAGCTAGTGTACTATAAAATGTAACAATCCATATTTTTTCCCATCTCATTTTCTTATTAAAACGCCCTGAAGGTGTGAATAAGCGAGGTCACGTCAAAGGAACGTGACGCGGGGTTTGAAAATCTGGCATTTTTCTCTAAGCCACGTCATCACACGGGGCCGGCTGCAATAACACACAAAGTCCTCGGGGGCCAAGTCTGCTAATTTATTGTAGAAATCCCTTTTGAAACTAAAGTCTTCGTTTTTCTTTTCTAAGAGAACTCAACTATTCTCACATAATTGACTATCAAAAACATCCTACCTTCTTTTACTATACTATACAGTACAATATATATATATATTAATACTACTTAATTTTTTTAATATATATATAAGAAATTGTCATGTTGGTAACTCTATTTTTAACTCGAGAATGGATTAACCGATTTGACTGAAAACTGACGGTGAGCTTAGAACTAGGAAAAAGACAAGGAAAACATTTCATCCAGTTCAACAGCAATGAAGATAGAAAAAATAAACATTTTAATTTTTCCCATACAAACTGAACGAGTCGAACGAAGTTCGCAGGAGCAGCTAGTATATATGTAAAAGAAAGTCTTATTAAGTGCACTTTGAACCGATTTTACTGAAAGTTGACGTGGAGGTAGCCCGGAAGCAGGAGATGGACAGAGGATACTTTTATCCCGTTTGACTAAGAGGAAAACAGGAAAAACAACATTTTAATTTTTCCCCATAAGAACTAAACAGGCTGAATGAAGGGCGTCGAAATAGCTGGTTATAATACATTTATAACGTAGTCATTACGTAAACGCATGTGAATTATTAAGTCAGTACTCGCTTACATCGTGTTTTATTCAAGGCATGGAAAACAGTGGCTAATGTGGACAATGTTAAATGAATTACCACATTACCTTTACCTGGTTTATATATTTTGGCAGTATGTATATTTGTAACAAAAAAACACCATCATTTGTTTCAAACCATCATCACTTACACTTTAACTATAACCGATTTATGCATACTGTTTTTTAATTATTCAACTGAATCACTATCACTATATATGTAGTATAAAACAAAGTCGCTTCCTCTGTCCCTATGTCCCTTTACATGCTTAAATCTTTAAAACTACGTAACGGATTTTGATGCGGTTTTTTTAATAGATAAAGTGTTTGAAGAGAAAAGTTAACATGTATATTTTATACCCATGCGAAGTTAGGGCAGGCCTCCAGTACTAATATAAAATGAACAATAATTTGAAACTATTATATAAAAATATTTAAAATTTAACATTGATTTCTGTCACCAATTATCTGAAATGTAGCTTAGAACCATCACGATCACGTCAGCTTTCAAACTAGTCGAAATCGATCCATTCATTTATCAGATCCCAGGCAGATAGGCAAGCACACGCACAGACACGTGAAACTTATAACATCCCTCTTTTTATATCGGGGGTTAAAATAAAAAAAAATAAAAACCTCCGGTTAATTACACCAATTATAACTCAAGAAGAATTGTGTTGTTGTAATTATCTCGATTTACCGGCTTGATCCCAGTTACGATAATATATACATTATTATTAAAATGTCAAAAAACGAAATGAAAAAGAAATGTAAAAAAATGTTTAGTAATCATAATTTAGGTGGCATGAAATAGAAAAATCGCCGCCGGCCCTGTTCGTCTTTTAGATGTAATATGTTAAATTACGTGCAGTAAGAAGTAGCAAACCATTAAAGACACGGAAGAATAAATCATTGTCACACTGACACGGTTCACACGATACCACATATGGCACTCAAAACTGGCATCCAGTTAGCATCTGCATACTAATCTAACTAATAAATTGAGCGACAGATATTGTGATGTCGCGTAGCTTTCCTGCATACGTGCATACGTAACGCGTAATAGATGTCAAGTCAGGGCCGGATTCAGCAAAACGGCAGGCGGGGCCACTAATTTGGGGTTTTTACCACAGACTTAAAAAATACCCAACGTTCAACAAATTAGATTAAGCACCATTCAGACGGTTGTAATCACGACCCAATCACACCTTCCACAAAGGTGACCTTGGTGCAAACTTTGTTTGAAACAAATCCAAGTTTGGATTAAACCTACGTTCCTCACGAATGCAAACCAATGTGTTGTTGAATAGTTATTCCCTTCAAAAAATAATCAAGGGACTGTTCATGTTCCTTGAGCTACTGGTATAAGCCATATAAATCTTAATATACCTATTACCTGTAGGTAAACATCTTCCCCTGTACCAGCTACTACTGAATTTTCTGTTTTAGCTTTTTAATGGCAAAAGAATTCGTACATCACTTTTTCGCTTTCGGCGTTTGTTGATTACAAACAAAATTAACCTCTATACATCTAAAAATGAATCCCAGTATCCGTTGGTCATCGTATCACGCCTGAATGGACGGACTAATTTTGCCAATTTTTTTTCGTTTTGTTATTTATGAGAAGTTTTTTTATAAAGAAAAAAAATAGTAATCTTTTTTCCATAAAAACTATTAGTAGCTGTCAATATCAAGTGACACGAAGTTCATCGGTTCGGCTAGTAATCTGCAAGATAAAAAAAACTCATGCCATGTTATTTCTGTTCGCACTAGCCCGAAACCAATCTTGACCAATCTTTACGCAATTTTTATGTAGGGACATACGGTAGGAACGAGAATCGGTCCTAAAGTGTACTTGAACAGCTAGAGATCTGCTTTAAAAACTACTAGTTTATTAATAACTTAACCACCATAACCTCGATACCAAGAAAAGGCATCTTAAACTTTTAAAAGATCATTTTGCGAAGTGATTTAAAAATAGCCTACATCAAAGGCAAAATCCAAATCAGATCTCGAAATACTCTTAGACTTATCGTGATTACACCGCTAAGTGATCAACAGAATCGCTCCCCCAATCTTTCATATCCGCTCTTCGTACTTCAGGTACGGATTTCACATTTCAAAAAGATCGTGGCAGTATGCTGTACATGACAATTTATAAATTTTTATATGTGTACTTTTATTATATTATATTTATTAAGGTGGTCTCTGTGGTCTCGCGGTCAAGGTTTTGGACTTGACTTCATGAGGACCCGGGTTCGATTCCGGGTCAGGCAACAAAATGAAAATATGGTTTTTCCAATTTTCTAATAAAAAAAAAGTTGTTCGGGATTAGATCGGTTGGCGATAGGCTTGGCACCTATCTCATTGCGGAACTTAGTGCATTCGGCTAGCCTAGGGTACCCTAGTTGTGTCTCTGCCTATCTTTTTGGGGATATGGGCGTGAAGGAACTTTTTTTACTTTTGTAATACAGGTGAAGAGTTTGCTTGTTTGCTTAAATAATCTAATCTCAGGTACTATTGGTTCGATTTCAAAAAAACTTTCAGTGTTAGATAGTCCATTTATCGAAGCTTCAGGCTATATATCATCACGCTAAGACCAATAGGTGCAAAACAACAATGAAGAATGTTTCAAAATCGGGGGATTTATTCCTATTTTTTTTAAATACATACTGTTAGTGGCTGTCAAGGTTAAGCAATACGAAGTTCGACGGAATGGGCAATCAAGAGATAAAACAGATAAAATGTGGATAATCTTTAAAACAAATTTATCAGATTTATAAGCGTTCCAATCAATAGGGGCACCCGGATAAACACCGATAAATATCTCCTGTGTTGATCGCCTCTGTGCCAATTCGATTCCTGGGTCGGGAAAATGTGTTTAATTTTTACAATAAAACAAAGTTACTCGGGATTGGCTACGTGCCCGGTTGGTTGGTACATTGTGTATAGCATCTACGACGAATCATACGTAGATTAGTACGTAAGGGTGCCACGGTACCCCTGTCTACGTACTCGGGGATATGGACGTAAAAATACTTATATTTCCTGTGTAGACACAGCAATATCACGGTATAATGTGTACCTATCAATATAATCACTTCAAGTCTCAATCCTAAGTCAACTATTCAGGCCAATCGCATTATATACTTGACATGTCATCCATCAAGGTCCGATCTTATTAGTAGGTATTCTTCGCACTATTGATTATCTATACAAAACGGCTTTTATGACAAGGAAAGCTTATAGCACCTGGTTTTGGCGTTATTATACTTTTTATCGTCCGCACTTGGTGGAATTCCATTTACAATTTCAAAAAGAAAACACTCGTACATTTCATTCGTCCGTACTTAGTGGAATTCCCTTTTTTTAAAAAAACACTTGTACTTTCCACAATACGCAACAAGTTTGTTCCGTGGAAAAGTACAAGTGTTATTAAAAATTGTGTTAACCTTAACAAATATTCCATAATGTGTAAGTAACTTCATATACTTAAGCATAACTAGTATTTTCTTGTAACTATAATAGTGAAGCACCATTAACATTTATAGTGTTTATTGTCCAATTCCAATTCCCGTTTTGCACGAAATCAAGGTTCAAGCGTAACACTAAAGTTCTTATGATTATTCTCGTATTATATTTTAAAATCATTACATAGTACAAAACAAAGTCGCGCTCTCTGTCCCTATGTCCCTTTGTATGCTTAAATCTTTTAAACTACGCAACGTATTTTGATGCGATTTTTTTAATAAATAAAGTGTTTAAAGAAGAAGGTTTACATGATATTTATAACCCGTGCGAATCCGGGGCGGGCCGCTTGTATAGTACATAGTAATTTATATAGTTGACTAACAAAATACAAAGCAAGAAAAATTACCAAATTGAGATGATGTCGTATTATTTGTCAAGACCAATTTATTATATACACACTTTTTAAATAACACTTGTACTTTTCCACAATAGGCCGTATACACACATGACTCAGTGCACTGTGGAAAAGAACACGTGTATTTTGAGAAATGTATAAAATATCAATGAAATTCCACCTAGTGCCGACGATTAAAAGTTACATTTAGGTTAAATTTATAATCCCTTTGAAAAAATATAAAAAGACCTAACTTAAGATGTACAGGACTTAGCGCTGCAAATGGAGTATATTACTCACCTTCAAATCCAGGTCCATCACCAGGTGTCTCCCAAATGATGTGCCCCCGGTTTTCTGAATATGAAGGAAGACCATAACGTCGTGGGCGTCAAGATCGAATCGGAAGTCGTCGTGAAGGACCTCGTCGTAAGAGAGGCCAGGTTGCGCTATCAGGTCGATCAGGGGCCGCCCTAGAGCCTCCACGTATGAAAGGGCCAGGGATTCCGATACCCGGTCCCTCGACGACAAGGCGCAAACCTGGAACAATAGTTGCTTAGTTTAAAAAGATGTAAGGAAGAAAGTAACGTCAACTGATAATAAGTGATCTTATAATTTATATTTGTTATCGTCGGCAATGGGCGGAATTCCATTGTATACACACTTTTTTTAATGTAAACGCTTGAACATTTCCACTATACACTATATTTAACACTTTATGTTACACTGTAGCCAACTGCTTTCATTTTTCGCAGCATCATCAGAGCTTTATAACTATATAAAAAAAACTATATAAATATAGATAAATAAAACATGAACAAAATCGCCTCTGTGGTCTAGCGGTTCAGGTGTTGGACTTGACTGCATGAGGTCCCGGGTTCGAATCCCGGGTCGGGCAACAAAAAGAACATTTGGTTTTTCCAATTTTCTGATAAAAAATGTTGCTCGGGATTGGATGTGTGCCCGGTTGGCGATAGGCTTGCCAACTATCACATTGTGGAGCTTAGTGTCTTAGGCTAGTCGTGGGTGCCCTGGTTATGCCTCTGCCTACCTCTTCAGGGATATGGGCGTGAAGATACTTTTTTTTTAACAATATTCTAGGATGTATCTTACAGCCAGATACTGAACGTTAAAATGTAACAGACTCATTTATCTTTAGTTATGAGGACCTGATGATGCTGTGAAAAGTGAAACCGGTTAACTATAGCATAACATAAAGTGTTAAATAAAGTGAAAGATATTAGCGTTCTGCATATTATCTTCATAGTGTATTTTCGTAAAAAGGGATCCAAATTTTTTGCTTCACGTATTAATATTATGATAATCCTTATTAGTTATTTCACAGTACGCTACAACCTAATAAACCATATTTGTACCATAGACAGAGAGGACATAAATTATCACGACAGGGTCCGACGTCAAGCCGTTCCAGGATGTGGCAACAGTGGCCATTTGCCGTGAAACGGATGTACGTTTCGCGTACTACTACACTTGGGACTGCTTCTCTTATTTTAACTATCGATAACCGCGAGTTCGTACTCGTTAAATTTAACGTTGAAAATAAAAAAGGCTAAGTTACTCCCGTCAAATTTGGCGTGCGTATAGTCAAAGAAGTGTCAAAACCATGAAGCTTTTTAGACTACTACTGGAAACCTCCAGACATTTTCAAAAATATTGCTGACTCTCTCTAATGTATCGGCTTCTCTCTCATCACATCAATCTACTTCAACAGACTGAAAGAGAGGCCAGTATTATAGAGTGAGTCAGCAATATTTAGAAATAACTTCAGTTCTTTGTTAGAAGTATAAAATATAACCTCTAGTAGTAATCTACAGCTTCATGGTTAAACACAGACTGCTAAGCAACACCTAAAGGACTGCAAAGGAAGATGGAAGTTTGTATGAAACTATTCTACGCTAACGAAGATGCGGGTAAACAGCTACAATAAAAAAGTGTTATATCTTCTACATAAAAAAATTAGCATTTCCCTTAGTCATCAAATCACGCCTGAACGGATAAACCAGTTTTACCAAATCGTTTTTTTTTTTTGTTAGTTAATATATTATCAGAATGTTCATATGAAAGAAAACATAAATTATATTCATAAAACAGGACAAAGTCTGTCGGCTCCTCTAAAACCAACCAGTGGTGGTGATTCTGCTGTTAACAAACAAGACTTATTTAAGATACATGCTATGTTTTTCAAATGAAGCATAAACAAAAGACATGAAACATTTTGGTCATGTCCGATTAGTCCAGACATCTCCAATTGTGACGTTTTTCATGAACCTTTTCCGAACAATTGATTAAACGTCTTTAGAAATGTTGTGTACAGATTAATCTAACAGCACTAAAAGTGTTTCGCCGTCGTCGTCGTCGTTGAAAGAAGATAGCGATAGCTTGAATTACTTTAATGAGTGCGCAACAAAATTAACCACCGAACGTTAATAAAAAACAAATGAAACTAAACGTCCATTACAGTGGAAGACAAAAACAAAACGTTAAAAGCACCCAAACCTAGTAAAGCTCGAACACAGGTACAAAAACCGCTGAGCTGGCAAGTTCTATTCCATTGGCTCCGTGAGTTAGTCTGCGTATGCGATATCGATTCTGCCGGAGCTCTCCATAAATTTAAGGCTAAGCTTCCCCGTCTATGCGGCCGACGTTAGAACTCCGACCAAAATAAATTACTGGCCGCATTTTGCGTAAGGAACTCGTTTGAAAATACCAAGTCAACAAAACATTAGTCTTTTGATACCGATCGACTTTGGCTAAGAAATCACAGAACGGTTTTTACCGGCACCCGCGGCGGTTGTGGGCTTGCAGGTTCTGTAGAATGTAGATTTATATGCAAGTAAGAGCACATTTCACGACGCGTTTTAAACCCGTAGGGCCCGCGGTTTGTCGCGGTTTCCGCGAAAGCGGTCGCCCGCCCGTAAAATCGTACAAGGGTGCGAACGACGATTCCCACCGCGACGGCTATGTGACCGCACAAATTAGCGGTCTCGTGAGTTTTGAAATATAACCGCAGTTACATCAAGACGAATAAAGTATTAAAAGAAAAGCTCAAAAATAGGAAAGAACGAGAAAAACGCCATTCTCTTTCCGATGTTGCTCCAAGTCCTCTAAGCAGACCAGGTTCAAATATACATCATTACCAACACGAACACTGGTGGTAGAGTGCTGTACAGCAACTTCCAGGTGGGATCCAGCGTCTTGCCTATGCTGACGCTATAGGTACTATCACGTTACCCTCCGGGGTACGGTAACCATTAGACTTGTACAATGGACCTAAAACCCTGGCCACATGACAGCAACGCATTGATAACATCTATGGTCTCTATAGGCCACGGTTGTCTCTTACCATCAGAAGAGACATGTGCTTGTTCACTCACCTATACGTAAAAAATATTATGGATAAATTATTTTGTCACAAAAATATTCAGTAAACATATCACTACATAGTATTCAACAAAGTCGTTTTTTTCTGTCCCTATGACCGTTTGTATGCTTGAATCTTTAAAACTTCGAAACAGATATTGATGCGGTTTTTTTAATAGATAAACTGATTGAAGAGAAGGTTTATATGTATATATTTTATACCCTTGCGAAGCCGGGGCGGGCCGCTAGTCTTTCTTTTATAAAATTGGAAGGCAAACAAGCAAACGGATTTCCTGATGGTAAGAAATTCACGCCGCCTAGAGACACCAAAGATCAAAATGGTGCGTTGCCAACCTGAGGCCGGGATGCTAGGCCTCGAGCAAAAGTAAGTTTACCGGCTACCTTAACCTCCAAACCGGAACACGTCATGACGTTATGGCGGCAGGAATGGGTAAGGCGGTGGTACCAATCCGTGTGAGTTGTTGCGAAACTCTACCACCTAGTCAGATTTCATGGTGTTAGTGACGATAAGCCTGTGCTTGCCTTTTACCAGCTGCCTGGCAAGGAAGGCAGATGGTCTATTCTGCAAAAGAGCCCGGACCAACACAACCACAAAAATACACACAAAAATATAAACATGTCTAATATAAATGGTGTAAAAGCCACCTGTGCAAAGGACTCTCAACAATAATTAATTCCATTCAACCAACATTTCCATCAGGACTAAATTTCACAAAGCCAATATCTCTAGTTTCAATTGCTTTAAAGCCGCTTATAAATAAATAAATAAAATAAAATAAAATAGCCTTTATTTCTTCCTTCTTACTATTACGATTTACATATATCTATACATATATATCTAAATTTATATTAATTTTTCCTTTCTACATCTTTTCAATATTGAATAAAAGTATATACATAAATTTTAGTGTTTAAGTTATGCATGTATTGTAGTGTACTATTTTTCTCTTAATCTATACTAAATAATAGTTTGTTTTACTTATATTTAATTTTAAAATATCTAACCTATATTTGAGAAAGAACCCCTCTTCGGGTGAAGGCCTCCTCCAAAGAAGTCCATTTGTCCCTGTCTTTGGCTGTTTCGGTCCAGTTTGAGCCCGCAATCCGAGTGATGTCATCTTCCCATCTCGCGTGGGGTCTTCCCCTGTGACGCTTTCCCTTCGGTCCGCTCCACAGGGTGACTCTCTTTGTCCACCTCTCGTCTTGCAGTCGCGCAACATGTCCTGCCCATTTCCATTTTAGTCTTTGGGTCTGTTCCAGGGCATCAGTAGCTTTTGATATGTTTCTTATTTTTTCATGTCTAATTTTTTGAATCTTTTGGATGCTTAGCATACTGCGTTCCAAGGCACGTTGGCAGCTGATAATTTTGTTTCTGATTTTGTTCGTAAATTTCCAGGTTTGACAGCCGTATGTTAGACTTGGCAGGAGACATGTGTTCATCATTCTAGTTTTAATTTGTACTGCCATATCACTTTTGAAAATTTCTTTCATACTCCAATACTTATTCCAGGTGTTTTGTATTCTTCGATCTATTTCTAATTCACTGTTTTTTCTGCTAAAACTTATTTGCTTTCCTAAGTATGTGTATTTATCTGTGTATTTTAATATTACGTCATCAGCTGCTATTTTCCTCTGTATACTGTTTGTCATGATCATGGTTTTTGTTAGATTCATTTCTAAACCGACTTGTTTACTGGATTTATTTAGTGAGTGTATCATGAGTTGTAGTTGTGTGTCTGTTTCTGACAGTAAAATTAAATCATCAGCGAAGCGAAGGTGGTTTAGGTATTTGCCATTAATGTTTATTCCATACTGTTTCCAATCTAGGTTTCTTATTATTGATTCTAGGAGAGCAATAAATAGTTGTGGGGACAGTGGATCGCCTTGTTCTACCCCTCTCCTGATAGGAAAGCTTGGGCCAGGTCTGTCTAGTTTTACTTTAGCTGTGCTGTTTTCGTATATCTTTTTAATTATCTGTATATATATTGTCTCCACTCCTTGGTCTTTCAGTGTTTTCCATATGCTCATATGTGACATAGTATCAAAAGCTTTTTTATAATCTATGTAAGCAATGTAGAGAGGCTTCTGCCGTTCTTGATACTTTTCGATCAGGAGTTCTATGGTATGAATGTGGTCTATAGTTGAGAAGCCCTTTCTGAATCCTGCTTGTTCTATGGGTTGTTCAGCATCTAAGGTGTTTCTAATTTTTTTGTTGATGAGCATAGAGAATAGTTTAAATAAACATGGTAATAGACTTATAGGCCAATAGTTGCCTATGTCGTGTGGGTCTCCTTTTTTGTATATCAATATTATCTCAGATTTAGACCATTGGGTTGGAATTTCGGTGGTATCTAGCATACTAGATTGAACAATTTAGTTAGTGGTAGAGCTAGTTGAGCTGATGCATTTTTTATGGCTTCGTTGGTTATATTATCTTGACCAGGGCTTTTGTCTGTTTTTAACATTTTAATTGTTTCTATAACATCTACGACGTCGAGCTGTGGTCCGTGTTCTTCTTCTTGATGTTTAATAGAATTCCTGAATTCCTGTTCTGTCTCAATACAGTCTGAAGCACTATACAATTTTTTATAAAAATCTGTTGCAAGGTTTACTACATCATTTCGGTTATTTAATGTTTTATTTCTGTGGTTTAGTCCATCTATCCATGTTTTGTATGTTTGTATTTCTTTAAAAGCTTTCTTTGAACTATTTGATTGAGTAAGGTGTTTTTCAAAGATGTTATGTCTATATCTGGTGCAGTCTTGTTTTATTCGTTTCTTCGTTAATTTGTATAGTGCAGACAGCACCATCGTTTTTCATGGATCTGGTTTTATTTGGTGTATTTTGTAGATCTTGTCTTCTTTCCATTAGTGACAGTGTTTGCTCTGATAGAATATTGTGCCTGTTGTGGGAGATCCCTTTTGTTATCCGAGCAACCTTAAGGCTTTCAGAGATAGCTTTTATTATCTTGTCGTGAAATGTTTGTACAGAGTATGTAGAACAGTCTTCAAGTTCAGGTAAGTAGGAAGTAATCTGTTCTAAGTATTTCGAAATCTCTTCTTCTTTTTTTTAATGTCGAGTATGTGTAATTTTTGTAGCTTGATCTGGTTTTCTTATATTTTGTTAATATTAATGTTGTTCTGACAGGCCTATGGTCTGAAGGAAAGTTTACACTTAAGACTTCCATATTTTGATAAGTTTTGGTTGATTTGTTAGGATGAAATCAATTTCATTTTTATGCCCATTTGGCGAGCACCATGTCCATCTCAGCTTTGGTTTTTTCTTGAAGAATGTGTTTAAAATTTTAATTTTATTTTCAAGGGCAAAGTCTAGTAGCCTTTGGCCTCTTTGGTTTCTTTCTCCATAACCATTTGGCCTTGTTACTAAGTATTTATCTCGTCTTGGTTGGCCAATTTTTGCATTAAAGTCACCCATAATTATTAGAGTTTGATGTACTTGTTTCAAAGCTTTATTCACATTTTCATAAAACAGTTCTAATTTGTCCTCTTTAGCTGTTTCAGTTGGAGCATATACTTGTATGAGAGATATTTTGTTTCCCTGTATATTTAAGTTTAATATTGCTACTCTGTCTGTAAAACCTGTAAAACTTTCTATGTTGTTTTTATGCTTTTTATGCACTAAGAAACCGACACCATATTGACCAGGTATATGACACCCGAGTGGCATAGAATATAATCATCGTATTCTTGTATTTTTATTCCTTGACGCCGTGTTTCAGACATCCCGAATATATCGAATTTGATATTCTTAAATGCTTCTGTCGGCTCTATTAAATGTTCATAGCCGGACAGCGTTCTAACATTGTAAGTGACAAGGTAGAGTTTGGTAGGTGTTGTCAACATGTAATTAATAGTATTTATTTTTGCATTTTTCTTTGAAGGGTTTTGGTCATTATCTTCCTTGGTGACCAGCCATATTGGAAGATTTTTATTGTTGCTTGATTGGATAGTTATATTTGTAGAAGCTTCGCGAGAGGGGTATGAAGATTGCTATGTGTTCTTGTCATTGTTTCCTTGATTGTTTGTTTTGTCTGTGTTTTTGACTAAAAAACTCAGCATGCTCGGCTTCAGGACTCCTTCTGGTACACTATTCGATCTTCGGGACGAAGTGTAGGGTTGGTGTATTTTATTCTTTTTTGTAGTTTGAGTGTTTTTATTCATCTGGTCTTGGAAGCTTGTTTCTGGTGAGGTAAGAAGAGCTCTCTTGTTACTGGGTTTTGTAACTATTAATTTATCATATTTAATTTTAACATTATTACCTTTTTCTTTCTCGATCAATAGCTGTTGCTGAAGCTCCTTCCTTTTTTCGAGAATATACTTTGGATAGTCTTCTTGTAGGTAATATTGTGTATCTTTCAATAGCATTTTTTGCTTAAGGATATTAATTTTTTAGCCCAAAGTAGTGAATGTTACTACTAATGGTCGTGGTTTTTCGCCTTTCCTTCCAATTCTTTTCATTTCTTGGATGTCTCTATGATCTATTTTTATTGAGAAATATTTCCTTAACCATTCAATAAAATTGTTTTCCATATTTCCATAAGATGATTCTTTTTCCTCAATGCCAAAAAAAACAATGTTTCTTTGTCTTAGCTGTTTATCTATGAAGTAAAACCTTTTTTCTTGATTTTCCACTTTTTCTTTCAACTTGTTATGGTTTTCCTCCCATAGAATAAACTTTTCTTCTAACATTGAATTCACATTTTGAGTAACTTTATCGGTTATTTCTCGGCCATTTTGGCGAATCATTTCTTTTTGATCGTCTAGTTCTTTTTGTATGTTAGTTAGTGCTTTCATAACTTCTTCCATGGTTAATATTTTCAATTTTTGACGTAGTTTGTTTATTTGCTACTGCTGGCGTCCTCACGCGTTTGATTGTTGAACTATTTGGCAGCGTGAACTTTTGATCAGCGTCCTCTATTTTTTGGCCAATGTACTAAGACTACAAAGGTATTAATGAAAGCGGATAATCTTCTATGAGGATTGATGCGGTATGGTAGTCCGGCCACTTTAAGGCAGATGGCGTTGATTCAAATGGTTTCTTATTTTGATACTAAATTTGACAAATCACTATTTTATTTAGGTTATGTTTTGTTGATAGATTTTTGATTTTGCACTATTTGAGTATGTTTTTCACTTAACACCGAGTTTTTAGTCATTTATTGCGTTTATATCACTTTCACAGTCTTCTTATTATTTTTGTGCTTCGTTTGCGAAACACAAACACGACACAGTGGCGGTATTAAAGTTTTCGAGTTTTTGTACGTTTATGTTCATTTCGGTGCGCGACTTCAATGTATGACAAAATTTATCAGTGCATAATCACTTTTTATTAATTACACTGACTGTATGTATTGTTTTACGTATCAAAAACTTAAAATTTGTACGGAGTGGATGTTGACCGTGGCACTGCGACGCCCTCTCTCTCTAATGTAAATATACTATTTAAATTTTGAAAAATATCATTGAACATGTAACCTTCTCCTATTTTCAAAGTCGTTGAAAAAAAATGATTGCCTGTAAAGTCGGTTTTACGGGCGAAGATTTTACGTGACAACGTCTTTTTCTCGGTATAATATTTATTGACATGAATATTATTAAAGAGTGGGAGAGAGACGCAAGGCATTCGCCGCTCCGGCGGGCCTCTCTCTCGTTCGGTGACTCATCGTAACGTTACCGGGCGTTACACTTTTTCATGAGTGACTCCGAGCCGCAACCTAATTTAAGACGTTGTCACGTCAAAAAAGTGATAAGCCCGGGTCTTCTCAGTTTGTGATCTGGATTCCGATCCAGTGATGGTTGATAAAATTTTTGTCTCGAACCTACCACTTGCATTGTATGTCTAAAGTCCGTTGAAGTTGTGAAATTCGGGAGTTTGTTGATATATTTTTTTAAATGATTAACATCATGTTGATAATTTAAACAAAAATATCAACTTGAAAAAAATGTTTTTATTAGGATTTTATAGAAACCCAGTTTTTATCTAGGTATGTGAAAATCTGACAAAGCAAATACCATAGAAATAACCCACACATTCATGTTATTTTGGTTTAAGAAGTCCAAGTACCTATGAACTTGATATGGCAAAAAACATTTAAAATTATAATATTGTGATGTTTTTGAGCTTTGCTTGAGCGGTAAAGGATGTAATTTTATAAAATTTGGTAAACAAAAACACTACATGTACTTTTGTTTAACACTTACTATTCATTACCAAATTAAAAAGACATTAAAATGTAGTAATAAAATTAAAGGCACGTAGCCCTATTACGTGTTGACACACCACACGGCTGTAGGCATTTGATTCAAAACTAGTGATAGACTACTGTTTATTACATTACCGTGATTTAACTTTCAATAAACGGTTTCAATCTGAAAAAATACGATAGTTCTATATTAACTCGGTAAAGATGTCACAGACCGCTCGCAAGTGCAAGGGAAATTAAAGTCAGTTTTTGTAGTTTTATTGCGTTTCTATAATTTCTGATAAAGTGATACTGAAAATAAGCTTGGTTTTTCTAATATTTTGAATATAAAATCTGAATAAAAAACAAAGCCCTTCCGTTATGCCGTGATTTCGTAACTTAATGTTTCTAATGTTTTAATAGTAATTTAGTGAATGTAAGAGTTAAAAGCGGAAATATTTTTTTGAGTTGTCTGACCGTTTTTTTTTTGTAAGATGTACTGTTTTCTTACAACGTCGTTCTTTTCGGAAATCCATACTTAAATCTAAATAAAATTATTTAATTTGCAATTTTCCGCCAAAAAATGTATTATGGCGTAACAAAACAGGCAAAATAGTGCGTTAAGAATGAATTGGACTTACCAAAAACCTCCCAAATATATCTAGCTCCACACAATACACACCACTAAACTATTTTATTAGCACCAACAATACACACACTAATAAAAACTCAACATATGTTTCGCTTCGTAACCAAACTCTCTATTTTATCAATCATAATACTGGTGTCAAATATGCAAATGTACTCGAGTACATATACGATATATTATATGTATATTTACCTTAAAAATCACATATTTTCTGAAACTGTTCTTTCCTAAAATACAATAGTTTTGAAATACTTCCAAAATGATAAACAAACTTAAATCAATCCGTCGTCTTTTAAAGTAAGGAAGTGAAAAATAAACCTATGCTGTACTCAATAAAATCTATCAATGAATTTATTTTTTACACATTTTTAAAACAGCATGTTCTCAAAAATGTAGTAGTATTTTGAGCATATTATAAGTATGTACTCAATAAAAACTATCAGTGAATTTAGATTTTTCTAAAATAGCATGTTCTCAAAAAATGTAGTAGTATTTTGAGCATATAATATGTGTGTAGTCAAATGTTATTGGTTACTCTCAAAATCATGTCATATCACATAAATATTATAAGTGCGAAAGTTTGGAAGGATGTGTGTATGTTTGTTACTCTTTCACGCAAAAACTACTCAACGGATTTTCATTCAATTTTGTACTAATATACTCGTAGCTTTGATATCAAAACAACACAAGTTAAAATTTATAGGGATTTTTTATAATTTTGTAATGATGTATAGATAAAAATCGTGTAATATTTTGATATATTATGCTAAGTATTTTTCTTAGCATATATGTGATGTGATGTATTTATTATGCTACCTAAAATTAGGTTTGAATGTGTTTGCAAATGTTTAGTTAATGTTTTTTTTCTTTGCACCCCATTTAATTGTTCTTTAAAATAAAGTTAGGTTGACTGGTAGAGTGTATTATCAATTCCACCTTTGTACACTATAGTCCATGAATTTTAAATAAATAATAAAACCGTGTACAGTTCCCATAGATGTTTCTGTTTATTGGATATGGGTTAGGCATAATGTTTACTGTTAACTCCGGACAGGAGATACCGGACCAAATACTGTTAGCCAAACAATAGCAGCAGGAATAAATAAAGCGGTTGATCTCTACTAAGTAAAGTCAAGTAGTCAAATCTACGTGGTTAAGGTGCGGCACAGCACTTTATCAGAAGTAATCGTGTTGATAATGGATGATTTTACCTGTGCTGGCCTCCTACAAGCTGCTAGGAAGGAAGGAAGATCTAAAATAGATTTAAAGGTCTACATATTCTTTCACTATTCAGAGCGTAGGGGTTAGGTAAGATGTTGCATTTCGGTAGGGTAATAGATTTTTAGTTTATATAGATTCAAGTACCCATATTTACATAATTTACCCATACATACACAAACATTACATATACATACACATAAATTACATATACATACATGTGTAAGTAAAAAAATCATCAAGTTAAAGTAACTGGACTAACTCGGGAAAACTGCAAAGGCACAGAGGTATATACGCGCCGTCTTGATTTAGATCGATATAATGAAAACAGCGTGCTGGTATTTGACGAATGTGAGGAAATGAAACAGACATTTAAATATAAATAATAAATAGCAATAAAACTGCAAAATAACTTACTCCTACTTCGTGACCACGTCGTCCGGGTACTCAAAAAATATATTATTAAATAATACAATAAAGATACATTCAAATTAGTTCATTGCTTAATGAGTAATTGCGTAATAAATATTCAATAAATCAAGAATATGCCAGTTAGTTATAATTCCTTATGTTCTTCCGTCAGTGGAAAACAGTTTATAAGAAGCAAGCGTAAATTCAATTAATCATCACCAACTAGAACACTGGTGATAAAGTGCTGTGCCACTTGTCCAGGCCCACCACCTTAAGAGTTCCTGGTGCCATGATAGTGTTTCGGTTCGAAGGGTAAGGTAGCCGGTACACTTACTGAGGCCGATAGATTACCAAGGGCCGACGAATTTGATGGCCAACCGTCTGGAGAGATTTTTGGGGAAATAAATGAAACACACTGTTACACGTTGCTACAGGGGCGAGAGTGAGGCGCAGAATGTTCTTCTTCTTCTTGTGCTGGGAGTTTCTTCCTATTCTTCAGAGTCCCAGTGTTTTTTCTGGAGGTCCGACCGCGAATACTGACCCGGTTCCCGGCACCCGTATTTATACAAATTCGGGAACGGTATTCCAGAATATTCTTTGCCTCACCCCCGGTACCATACTTTATTCAATATCTTTATCAAAACATACATTTATCAAATTGTATTATTGTACAAACCTTATTTCCTATGTAGACCTATTCATACATACATGGCTGTGCACGCGGCGGCGCTCGGTTTTCGTGTGGCGGCGAAATTCCGTGATTTCCGTATTTTATACTACCCTGCCCCCCGCCGTCCTAGTATAAAATGTGCGGGCGCGGCGCTCTCGAATTTATTAACTTTACGGGCGCAGTCGCATGCACATTACGTCTGTTTATTCACCCATAACAGCATATTATAATCTTATTTAGATTGGGTAAATAAAACGCAAGAAATTTAACATTTTATTATCACACCTAAACTTGGCCGATTTTTCGGCTATTTACCACACTTATATGCTTCAAATTACGTTAATACGGTAAAATTTAACATATTCTATCATTTGATACACAAATCTAGATAATAGAACCTATTTTAGACACAAATTTTACATAAATTATCTTTGTAAATTAACATGCATAAAAACATCCTAAATCAATACAAATTCTAGTCTAAACATCATATTCCAAGTTAAAATAACTATATAAACTATCAGAAAGTATATAAAACCATAATCATGCACAACATAAACGTTTTAAACTTAAATCAAAATCCTTAAAACATTAACATTTTACCTAGCTTATATTATCGTTTAAGTATCAACGCGTGCCATCCTACGGATTGGGTCACTCTCGCCGATGTGTCTATGGTCGTCGTGCACACTTACAATATATACCTTAGATTCTGATCATAGGACAGCGGCGCACCTGTATCATGTATGATGCGTGAAGAATCGTAAGCCTTTTTTTATGATATTGGAAGGCAAACAAGCAGACAGTTTTCCTGATGTTCAGAAATTCACGCCGCCTAGAGACACCAAAGGTGGTAATGGTGCGTTACTAACCTGAGGGCGGGATGTTAGGCCTCGAGCAAAAGTATGTTTATCGGCTACCTTACCCTCCGTACCGGAACACGTCATGACGTTATGGCGGCAGGAATAAGTAAGGCATGGTACCAATCCGGGTGAGTCGCTGCTAAACTCTACCACCTAGTTAGTGCCTGTCTTATGCCATCAAAATAGAATTGAAAACTTTTGATTTTAGCTTGTTACTGATAGCTTAGTATAGTGATCTACAACTCACCTAAAGTGAAGAAGGGGTCATAGCTGAGACCTTGCTGAACCAGTAATGTATACGGACTTTCTTTAAAAACGTTTAATTTGTATTACTCTGGACTATACTCTCTTCGTCTAAACGTGGGCACCCTTGGATATGGGCGTGAAGGTAGTCTGAAAATATATTTTTTTGGCAGAGAGTTTTAATTCTAGGCCATTTGAATTATAAAAGAAGAAGTATATCTTTTTGGCACAGCGGATCTGATATTGCCCTTCTTTTTCTTTTAAACTAAGTATATCCTTTCAATTTAACAACAGTTTTATAACAGAAAAGTACACTACCTTAGGGTTTTAAAGAAATCACATTGAAATAAGTAAAATTAAGAGGTCTTGGTAATATAGAGCGAAAAAACCATATCGATCATGTTAGCTTTCCAACAATAAAAACGCATCGAAATCAGTCTGTCCGTTCAGAGCTATGATGGCACAGACATATACACTGACACTTATATACATACAGACATGTCAAACAAATAACACCCCCTTTTTTGTTGGGGCATATGAATTCAGCAACAAGAGAATTAAAAATATTAAAAAAAACCAGCCAAGGCCGAGTTGGATTCGCGCACGAAGGTTTCCGTACTGTTACCGTTTTTAATATTGAGCAAATATATACGAAAAAAAACACGTTTATTGTATGGGGACCCCGCACAACATTTTTTTAACTTTTAGTATTCGTTGTTAAATCGGCAAAGGAAACACATCACTTATGAAAATTTCAGCTTTCAAGTTATAACGGTTTATGAGATACACCCTGGAGACAGACAGACAGACAGCGGAGGCTTAGTAATAGTATTCCATTTTTACCCTTTGGGTACGGAACCCTATAAAGAGGCAAACAAGCAGAGGTCTCAGGAGATCTCAATCGAAAGAGAAATTAATGAAGAAAAGAGTGAAATAAAAACATAAAATTACACGTTGCCTACTAAGATCAGAGTTCTTGCCGATTCTAAGGAAATTAAAGCTGTTACACGGGAAAAGACGAGAACGAGCGGCAATAACAGTGTTATTTAAAAGGGGTAGAAAGGGGTGACGCTGTCGAGCGCCTCCTGAAGTGTTCGTGCGTGATTCTCGAAAGTTTGCTGCAAATTTTAGAAACTCGTTTAATATAATCAATTCGAATATATTTTGGTATTTATAGTCTTTATGTTAAGAAATGATTGTTACTAGGGGTCGCCCATTGGCCGAAATTCGACCTTCATAAATTTTCATATTATTTTGAATAGAGCGTCATCTTCATTTATCAAGACAAATTACTTTGTTTCTAAACTTAATGAATATGGTTTGCGCGCCATCTGTGATCTTTTATCATTATCATCAATATGTTTGTGTGTGTATCAAATGCATGGCAGTATGTGTAATGTTTTATTTTAATTGAATGCACTTTTTAATCATTATTATTTAAAAATATTAGCATTCTGCATTTCTCCTATATATAAACGATAAGTGTAAAAAATTTCATACTCCTCCGTCTTAGCAATTTTCGTAAAAAGAAGTCTTAAGATTTTGATTTACGTATTGATATTATGCTAGTCAGATGTCCAAAATCACCATGTCGATTTTAACTTAACTGACCTAGATGTCGCTACGCGCGAGTTTCCAATGGTCGGTCGAAAAATTTTACAGAATTTTGTGTGAGGTTAATTTAATAAATAGTCGAAGAGCTATAATGTATCTAAATTTGAATATTTTTTATCAACTGTTTACTGAATTAAGAAATACCTTTTATCATTAAGAAAATACAGTAAAAGTAGAGAATGCATGTTTTGCATTGATACATTTATATTTTAATACCTGTAATCCGAATAAGTTTTGTGAAAAAATTTGAAAAATTTTCTATCGACGGTATAATTATTATGTTTAAATACTATGTATTAAATATTTCGTCGTTTTATATTTACATAATCGACTCGACTGGTGATTCAATGTTGGTGTTTTCTACACGAGTCGTTGACAAACAACTAAAATTTGGCTGTTTAAATTTTGGAATTAAATCTATACATAAAATAAATCTGTAGAAGGGTTAATTCTGTACATTAAAAATATTGAAAAAATAAATAACAGGGGGTGTTACTGGATCGATACCAAACACAAATTGTCTGTCTGTATGTTCAGGCATCAAGTGAAAACTAACGGTTCGATTTCGATGAAACTTGGTATAATTATACCTTATTATCCTGGGCATAAATGGGATATTTTTATCCTGGAAAAACATGTAGAAAAAAATCTTAATTTTTCAGTTTTATCACGCGAAGACTGACATCCGCGCGGACGGAATTGCGGGCGGAAGCTAGTTTCATAATAAAAACATTTTCTGGTATTGAATAATTGTTGATATACCTTCATCACATAATGCAATTATTGAGGAATGAGCCCATTCTGTTTATACAAAAAATGTTACCTGATTTGTAAACATTTTCATGTACACACGGCTGCGTGTATGACACCGCCACACCCCATTTTACATGGATTGTGGCAGCACTGATAGTGTTTTTAAAAAGATTGGGAGCTGTTTACATAAACTATGTTGTGCCAGTTGAGCTACTAAGAATTCAAGTAAGTTTGCTGACATTTTTTTTCGAGTTCAAAGAAACGAAGCGGTTATCAATTCGGCCGGTATATTTTTTTAAGTATGTAGGTACACCGATTTCTGCGAGGTTTCTCAACCGATTTACGTAATTCTTTTTGTTTTAATTAGTTTTGAATTGGTCCAAAAAAAATTTATTAAAGTAGGCCCATTAGTATTTTTATGAGCATTTTTTATATATTTTCACCTATCCCCATGTTTATTTTTGTTAAATTAAATCACATAAGCAATAAACTAAAAAGTAATTAATAAAAATATATATATGTTAATAAAAACCGTCTTTAAACTTAAAAAGTAAAAACAATAAAGATTTAATATTAATTATTTACTACGTATTAATTATATGTGCTATTTGTTAATAGGTTTGAAGTCGGTGCAAAGCCAATTGAATACTTACTTACAATATAATTATTGGTTTTTTCTTATAGCTTGGAAGTTGGAACTGACTTCAAACCTATCAGTAAATAGCACAAATAAATAAATATAAGGTAGTATATAATTAATATTAAATCTTTATAATTTTTTAGTTTTTAGTTTTAAAGTCGGCATTTATTAACGTAGTAATATATATTATTAAAATTATTGTTATAAGGGCTTTTATTAATGTAAGAGATAGTCTGGTTTCCTAAAATGCTTTCGAACAAATAAAAGTTATCTCAGAAAATTAATGGTCTATAATTCTTTTATATCAAACGGCTGACCAAAATTTTGTGGCCAATTACTCTCTGACCCTTATTTTCAAGGAATCTAAGAACTGTGAGAGGGTTTTGGTAAAATTTATATTAACAAAAATGTTATTTAGTTACCAAGATTTTTTATAAAACGAAAGTAACCTTAGTTATTCCTTATTGCCTCAGCTACTTACCAGTAAAAGTCCAGTCAACATCGATCCAGCCGTTCCAGAGGCTAGTCGCAGCAAACCGATAGAAAGACAGACTGATAGACAAAAGACTTAAAAATTGTTTCAGTAAATATAATATCCTACAGCAGTCCATAGAAATAACTCTCTACCTACATTTTACATGCACTTAAAATAGAAAAACCTTTGTCTTTCGACGTTCAAATACCCCCTTTTTAACCCCCAACGGAATAAGAAGGGTATTAATAATTTTCATCTCCTTCTTTTTCTCTCCTCTTACTGAGGTTAAATGTCTGTCTGTCTACAGTATCACAAAGTTTCAACGGACGGACCGATTATCGAATTTTTGTTGAAAGTAGACGTGATAGACATGGTTCTTAACTACATTAGGTTAATAAATACATAACATGTAGGTTTTATAAGGTTGTTGTTGCTATTTAACGTTTAAATTTTGTTGCTATTAATAATTGACGAGTTTTATTAATGTTTGACTACTTTAAAATCAAAAGGACCTAACAACAGAGACAAACGTATTTAATCCCTCTAAAAGTTTAACACAACAACACTTCACGCACCAGATTATACCATAATCCCGTTCAACCTTTGTTAGCAAACTAAACCACTAAAACTTAGTTCGGATGAATAAAATATTGAATAATTAAACCACTTTGGACTATTAAATTTGTTGAAACATAAGCCTAAAACTTGTAAAAATGAACGTAAGTTTTTTTTGGTTATAAAAATAATAACAATTAATATTCCTCAACAAGTTACAAAAATTGAATCTTACTCCATTCCATCCGTTTGAATGGTAAAAATATTTATCTTGCTTTTCCTCGCTGTTGAATGGGATAAAATGTACTCTATGTCCTTCTCTTGGTTCTAAGCTACTTTTCTGTCAATTTTCAGCCAAATCGATTGAGCCGTTCTTGAGTTATAAAAAGTGTAACACAACTTTATTTTATGTGAGTTTTAGCGCCATCGTGAATGAAGATGGTCGTAATTTACTATTATTGTATTGAGTGAAATTGGTTAATTTAGGAGGGAATTAGATAAATTTTGTTCAGTTACAGTGAACAAATGAATTAATCATGAATAAATTAGTATATCCTATAATTCCTCGCTGCCGTCAAATCTCACTAGATGAGCTTGAGTAACGGAGCCACCACTTTACTTAAGACACTGACATGACACGACTTTGTAAATAGTGACTAATGACTGTATAAGAATTAACTAACTTGACATTGGCAAAGTAAATCGTGAAAAACGATCGAAAGCAATATTTATGCAAGAAAAAGAAGACTCTTTTATATATCTAGGTGAAAGATTATAATTAACACACCGTACTTTTCAGTTTTTCGTGTGTATTTGTATATGTCGGCGCAACCACATTAGTTCCTCTGAAAAACTAGAATACTTAAGTTAAATAATTTGATAATGTCCAGAAAATAAGTTTATAAACCATTAGTTCATTACTTTGAGTCGATTGCGATGTGAAATTAAGGTTATCATTGTTATTTCGATACTTAGCCTAACGACTTGTAAACACCTGTGCCTGCACGTGCGCCGAGCCTTATAAAAACAGCTGCACTGTAAGCGATAAGGCATTCACGATTCACAAGCCAATGGCAGCACGTCGTTATGCTGCCCGTTAAATAAACGGAGTGTAAAAGTACTTGTGAAGTTTTTTTTGAGAACACCCAAAATGAGTCATCATCATGGAAACCACAACAGTGGCGTCAGCAATGATGACGTCACACTTTTTAAAAACACCACGAACGTTCCTAATTCGTCATCAGAAGTGGGATTGCAAGAAGCTCTTACCCAAGCTGCTTCATCATTAGTTCTTCTGCCTAATCAACTACAACAAACCAAATGAGTCCATTCCGTCGACCTCACAAAACTAGCAGCTAGCACAGGCTGAGAACAACCCATCAGTATTAAAGCTAAGTATAGTAAATAGTAACTCTTTTCAAAACCTATAACCTTCTATAACTAACCATCTATAACTAACCTTCAATAACTCTACGAGAACCTCCGAGAACCTCCGAGTATTCTACGAGAACCTCCGAGTATTCTACGAGAACCTCCGAGTATTCTACGAGAACCTCCGAGAACTCTACGAGAACCTCCGAGAACTCTACGAGAATCTTCTATAACCCTTACATAAAAACTTCGAGAATCTACTAAGCTTAACAGCAATAATTTCCTTAAAAGACAAAGCAACGCCGGTTGCTTACAGATGCACTACTTAGAGAAAAATATTTCATTTTTTCAGGTCTACAACAAATTACAACAATCTACTGGAAACAACGAGGCTGGTGCAGCCCATTCCGTCGACCTAACTAGAAGATTGCAAGCACAGCCAAATCACGATCTTTAAGTTGAGAACAACCCATTGGAATAAAAGCTAAGTATAGTAAATAGTAACTACTTTCAAAACCTTCTATAACCTTCTATAACTAACCTTCAATAACTCTACGAGAACCTCCGAGAATTCTACGAGAACCTACGAGAACCTTCGAGAACTCTACGAAAACCTTCGATAACCCTTAAATAAAATCTTCGAGAATCTACTAAACTTAACAGCATTAACATCCTTAAAACACTAAGCAACGCTGGTTGCTTACAGATGAGACAGACACACAACAATCCGCTGGAAACAACAAGGCTGGTGCAGAGCGCGCACCGCCTGTCAGAATAACCGTGTCGGCGCAACTACATTAGTTCCTCTGAAAAACTAGAATACTTAAGTTAAATAATTTGATGATGTCCAGAAAATAAGTTTATAAACCATCAGTTGATTACTTTGAGTCGATTGCGATGTGAAATTAAGGTTATCATTGTTATTTCGATACTTAGCCTAACGACTTGTAAACACCTGTGCCTGCACGTGCGCCGAGCCTTATAAAAACGGCTGCACTGTAAGCGATAAGGCATTCACGATTCACAAGCCAATGGCAGCACGTCGTTATGTTGCCCGTTAAATAAACGGAGTGTAAAAGTGCTTGTGAAGTTTTTTTTGAGAACACCCAAAATGAGTCATCATCATGGAAAATACAACAGTGGCGTCAGAAATGATGACGTCACACTTTTTAAAAACACCACGAACGTTCCTAATTCGTCATATACTTCTCTCAAATTAACACTCACAATGTTCGACGAAATAGGTACTAACAAAGGACAAAGACGAAAACGACAAAGAGCATCCTAACTAATGCAGTATTTTGTAAGCCTATATAAAACTAGTATTTTCTCGAATCTTTAAAAAAATCCTTCAACAAACATAAAATTTGACAAAAGTTTTAATTGCATTAATAATTCAGCTGAAAAATTCAGTTTTTGTAACAATGACATGAATGAAACAAACAGTGACACCCTGAACCTGTCACGGCAGCTCAGCACCTCGGATATTTAACCTGCCGTGAAAATAATTGCTCCAACATTATTCCAACTCGGAATTAAAATTTGGGGTGGCGTGGCTTCCCGTGATTAATACCCACCTTGGAGTTTTTATACCGACCGTAAATCGTTGGGCAAAAAGCATTTACAGATCAAAAGGTTATTTCAAGATTCATTACGGTTTTAACCCTTTGTATTTAAATTGTCTTATCATTGATTAATATGGACGTAAAATCTCTTGACTTGGGCTTAGTACAAACATGGAACAGTATGGAACATATTATATTAAAAAAAGTAGTGTTAGTTACACTACTTTTTTCTTGAAAAACGGCTCAACTGATTTGGCTTTAAAATGGTGGTGAAATTGATAAAATTAAGTAAAATCTTTTAAAGTAATAGAGTTGTCATATTTTTTATTATATTATCTACTGTTCTGTAGGGATAAATCAATCGATTTGCATTAATTATGTAGTTTACAAATAAGTAATTTCATGGCATTGGTTAATAACAGCAAAAATCAAGATGAATACAGTCGTAATTTTTTTTAAATTAAAAAGTTCGTGAAAACTAATAACGACGCGTGCATCCTATTGACGTAGTAAAAAAACGAACATATACGCATGTTCGTGAGAGTGTGCCGTTTCGAACGTATGTGTAACATTTGCATACTGTTTCATATTTGTACGTGATTTGGGGTAGCAGCATAATATCTAGTGGCACTCCCACTCTTACACATGCACCTAAATAATAACATTAAAAACTGTAGTTGTTTTATTTGTAACATATCACATATACAATAGATAACAAAAGCTCCTACACTCAAATCACACAGTGCAAGCGGACCCTTTTATACATACACACACGTCATTTACACCCTCTTAAGCGTTTTTACACATACACACGCACATACGGGCACACACTTACACAACCTCAGTAACAATTAATTTTGTAATTTTATTTAAAAAAAATTGAGGATATACATACTTATAATAATAAATATTAATTAATGATTTGTAATTAAATTGTAGGATTTGTTGTTAACGTATTTGTAGAAATATGAAACTAATAACCATTTCCTTGTATTATTGCTAAAATTTTATTTTTGCGTTGTTTGTTATCATTATAAATTTCTGTTTCTGTAACACGAGTATAAAGGCCTGGTGATCTGCTCGCACAGGGTATCCTAGTTGCAGACACCAGTCTCTTACTTCGTTATTTGGTTTTGAATATAGATTATGTTAAACTGTTTGTAAGAGAAATAAATAATGTTGAATATTGAATATTGTAGTATAAAAATTGATCCATACATTCCCACGGGTCGGTTCAGGTCCTCTGAGTAGAACAGACCATCTGTTTCTCTGAGAAGCAGCTCATAAAAGGCGAGCACTAGTTAAGATGTAGGTCAGTACCAACAAGACCACTGGTGGCAGAATACTGTACAGCAACTTGTTCAATAAGGGGTCCTTACTTATGCCTGCCGCCATAATGACTAGATCATGTTCCGATCCAGAGGGTAGTCGATAGACTTGTACAATAGGGTTAACATCTATGGTGTCTCTTGGCCTCGGTTGTGTCTTACCATCAGACCGTTGTATTCGTACCTTTCACATGAGAAAATCCGTTGGCGGGAGTTAAAATGGGAAATGGGTATTCGTTTTTATGAATAAGACTAACTGAGCCGACAGACGATGTGCTGTCCTATGAATATTATTGAAATTGAGTTATAAATATTGATTTCCTCCTGACATTAAATAAGAAAACAAACGAAGATTTAACAAACTTGGTCCAACCATTTAAGAGTGATGTGATGGACGGTGAAAATAGATATTCATTTTCTAAATAAGATATATATGTATAGATATATAACTAACACGGTGAAACGTGATATTGAGGTATACTAATTTAGAAATAGCTTATTGATCCTTGCTTTAGAAGCGATTCACAATTTTTCACAATTTAAAACTTTCAATAATCCCTGACAATTCCCTTCGTAATGTTTACCTATATACGAGTATCTAAGTTAAGAACCGCCCTAATCACTTCTGCTTTAAAAAATGTGCGTTGGAATTGGTATATTAGTTGAGGAGTTAAGATACCACACAGACTCACAAATGTATCACATTCTGATATTAAAAAAAGTACTTTCAGCTAATTATGGACGCAGTCGTTGTACTTCTGCCTACATCTTCAAGGGTACGGTCGTGAAGATACCTTTTCGAAATAAGATTACTTTAAGTATGTCTCAGGACGTAATAGATTTGTGAACATCAACAAGACATAATTAATATCAGTCGGTAAACGTCTACATGATGGATCGTACGACATTAGAACAGTTGTAAATGATATCTGTAATCTGTCTGTGTGTCACAGTGGCCATACACATCTCAGATCTTTGTTAGTGTTTGGATTATTCAGAGATAAAATGAACAATCATTTTGTAACATCAAAGTTTTTCTCCAAGGGTTTGTCCACATCATCGCGTCACGACGTCGTGAACGTGAAACGGAGCGGTCGCGGTTGGTCGGATGGCACCGTTGCCCTATAATAATGAGTCTGAGATTGTCAGAAATAAAGGTTATAAGATATAAAGAAGGCTATAAGATTATGCACCTGCACAATTACTGTTCCCTTGTCATAGCGATTAATTAAGCATTCAATACATTAAAAAAATATTCTGATTCACTTGATATCATTTGTGGTGCGTATTAACAAATTGTTGAAAGTGAAAAATATGCTATAAATACGAGTATAAATGACACGGCTTCGTATGGCGTTATGGTACATTGGCGTGCATTTTACGAGACGGTAACGTAAACTTACACCTTACACCAACCTATCACGTGACGAAACCGCAACGCTAGTTGACGAAGTCGGGACGTACTGATGTAGACAAGCCCTATTTCAACTAACTAGCTAAGAAAGTTACGCATTAATAAACTTCATTCATTTCAAAGTTTCATAGCTCTGCCACAAAAATTAATTGAGATATGTATAGAAAAACCTATAATCTCTATCGCCTCTGTGGTCTAGCAGTTCAGGTGTTGGACATGACTGCGCGACGTCCCGAGTGCGAATCCCGGGTCGGGCAACAAAAAGAAAATTGGGTTTTTCTAATTTTCTTATAAAAACAAATGTTGTTCGGGATTGGATATGTGCCCGGTTGGCGATAGGCTTGCCGCCTATAACATTCTGTGACTTAAGGTCTTCGGTTAGTCCTGGGTTTTTTATAACCTCTCACTCATATACCTCCTACGATTTTTATTGCGTAAAGCTGAATTTGAAATTGATGGATTCTGATAAAAATAAAATTATATCCCTTTAACCCCTAAGCGCAAAAGACATTCAGTTCACCGTGGTTATCTAATTTTTGTATTGTTACACATTAGTGCACCCATAACGCTAATATATAGTACAGTTGACTAACTCTCCCATAACACAAGCACATAATTTGCTTACTTTGCGGTTGAATTCAATGGTTTTTTTTTTGTATCAGCGGCCACGTCTCTAACAATATCTGACGGAGGCGACCAAGGTTGCCCAAAATGCTCAATTAGGCAGAAATTTCAAAGCAAAAAAAGAATGTAATTGATATTTCAAAAATAATTTGTTTCCAAAAGTATATGCCTGCATTTTTGCTACTATTTGTGTGCCTAAGTTAAAAGAAGTCCATAAGACCTAATTTCTCAGCCTCTTGTTGACAGCATATTTTTATCATCAGTAATATACAGTATTCAATAATCTTTTTTATTTCTTCTTACTAAATATTAGTATCTTCACGACCATATCTCCGAAGGGGTAGGCAAAAGTACAACGACTAGCCGAAGATACTAAGTTCCACAATGTGATAGGTGGCAAGCCTATCGCCAACCGGGCACACTTCTAATCCTGAGTTATTTTTTTTTCATTAGAAAATTGGAAAAACTCAGTTTTCTTTTTGTTGCCCGATCCGGGATTGGAACCCGGGACCTCATGCAGTCAAGTCCAACAACTAAACCGCTAGACCACAGAGGCGATTTTTTTTTAATTATTATGAAATTCTGATTTAATTTGCATAACAGGTAATTATTCAATGATTCAATTGAATTATCATTAAAATTACTTTATTTTAAAATTTAAATTTCACCATCAAACTTTACACCATTAAAATTCACAATTTTAAACGAGTAGTCGGCCTTCCGAATTTGCGTTTGTCTATGTTTAACTTTATCTAATTGTTGGCCTATAGTCCAAATTATTCTGACCTATCCCCAAACCGAACTTCGATACATTTGTTCCTTGTTTTACAATGGAAGTAAAGTTCACAACATGAAGTTAATTCGGTTAAACCCAATGAACTTTCCTGAACTTTTTAACTCGATTAATATTTAATTTATTTATTGCTTTTCTCTGAATCCAGTTGTTTGTTTTTGTTTTGTAATTATACAACGAGTAATGAGTGCAGGAAATAGGTATCTACTATAATAATTATGTCGCAAAATCAATTTTAAAGACTTTTATTTTTTACTAGCTTCTGCCCGCGACTCGACGAAATTATTTTTCCAGGATAAAAGTATCCATTTTATACCCAGGATAATAAGGTATGAATATACCAGGTTTCATCGAAATCGAACTGTTAGTTTTCACGTGATGCCTGAACATACAGACAGACCGACAGACAATTTTTTAATCAAATATTTGGGTTTGGTATCGATCCAGTTACACTGTGCTATTTATTTTTTCATTATTTTCAATTTACAGAATTGACCCTTCTACAGATTTATTATAGATATGTATAGATGTGTTAATATAAATTCAATAATCACCCAGACCAGGAAATAAAAACGTCTATGTTAATATTAGGGAATCGTGTCGACATCGGAAATCGAACCTCATGGTTGAGGCCTCAAAAAAGAGGCTCAGTAAAGCATCAATAAAAAAGAGTTTATAAATAAACGAGATCGTAATCTGTTTACTGGTATATGAGAGAAACGTGCTCGGCGATTTGGTCGATATCCACAAATAGTACGCTTAACGCAAGTCTCCCACACTTCAAATATTCAGTAACTGAATCAGAGAGGACCTGTTGTGAAGAGCTCCTCTTTTCATCCTAATTACTAATAATATTATGGAGACCAAGGCTGGTATTTCATGGTCAAGTAGCTATGGTATTATTAACTTATGATATTATTTGCTGTGTTAGTCCGGGCTTCTTTGCAGTATAGACCATCTGTCTTCCTGACATTCCTGACAACACCGTGACATCTGGCTAAGTGTTAGAGTTTTGCAGCAACTCACCCGGATTGGTACCACCGCCTTAAATATTCCTGCCGTCATAACGTCACGATGTGTTCCGGTTCGGAGGGTAAGGTAGCCGGTAAACTTACTTTTGCTCGAGGCCTAACATCCCGGCCTCAGGTTGGCAACGCACCATTACCGCCTTTGCTGTCTCTAGGCGGCGTGAATTTCTTGAAAAGGGCTTCGTCAAAAGTGTCCAAAATCCGCCGGTTTCTATTTAATTTTTTTTTACCTGCTGTATCCCCAACAGCATTCGACTAATAGTGGCGACCCATTTAATCTTTGCTCGGCTTTTACGAGCTGCGAGGGAGAGGAGCAGATGGTCTATTCTACACTGAGAATCCGGAACAACACCGGTTTCAAGAAGTGGTAGAATTTCCACATACTCACTTCAATTGGTGCCACCTTACCCATGTCCACCATGACATCAGTGTTTGGAAATATCATGTTTTAGTTTAAGAGTTCTTCTTCTTATTTTGGAAATATGGCTTTCAATAGTTTTTCACGACTTATTTAGACAATGTCAGGTACAAGACCATCACACAGTAAGTATTTTACTTTATCAGAAGATAGAAGATAAGCTACCTCAAAGGAAAAACACACAATATAACATGGCCAGCACCAAACTTTACAAAAGATAAACAGTTTCAGAGTTAAGATTAGCTAATAAAATTCACACAGGTAGCTTTACATACCAACATTGGCATGGTATTTTAATGTACGGTAACATAGCGTACGTGAAGGCGTCTCTCCCTAAGAGATGATCGTTCGCTATAGAGACCATAGATGTTATTGGTAGGTAATCTTCTGATTGGGATCATAGACCACCTATAGAAGTTTGCTGGCTACCCACTATTCAAGTAAGGATCATGACAAAGGCAGCATTTTTTCTTTTGACCAATCAAAGTACGAGGGTCAAACTGAAAGTTCTTAGAAAATCAAAAACTAAGCATTCTAGCAAGTTATTAGTTTTATTATAACTTTTCAAAATAGCGTCCATTTACATCAATACATCGCTGCATTCGATGGAACCATTGAGAAAAGCACTTTGCCCACTCGGCCTTAGGGGTCTCTTCGACGGCGTTTTGAAACGCAGCCACTGCTTCTTCGGCGTCCATAAAATGTTTTCCTCGAAGTTTTTCTTTTATTTTCGGGAATAAATAAAAATCGCAGGGTGCGAGGTCGGGGCTATACGGCGGGTGACCCAGTAATTCCACGTCTGAGGTCGCCAAATAGTCGATCGTTTGCCTGGCGGTGCGCGACGAGGTATTGTCGTGATGAAGGAGGATCCTGCTGCGAGGTCGTTTCTCTCGAACTTTTTCCAAGACAAGTGGCAAACAGTTGTTAGTGTACCACTCTGCATTAACCGTTTTGACCGTCGCGTAATGACCTGTCTTTCTTCGGAAACGGAACGAGGCCACCATCTTTTTTCCAACACTTCGACCTCTCTTCACTTTAGTTGGCAACTCTTCGGAAGGAAACACCCACTGAGCAGACTGTCTTTTGGTTTCCGGATCATAACAGTAAATCCAGCTTTCGTCACCCGTTAGTATGTCGAACATAGCATTTGAGTCACCTCCGTTAAATTTTTGGATCATTTCTCGGCACCAATCAACACGGCGGAGTTTTTGAGCCTCGGTCAAATTATGCGGTATCCAGCGGGCACAAAGCTTCCTGATCGCTAAATGTTCATGGAGGATTTTGTGCACTTGACTCATACCTATGCCTAGACTTGTCCAAATCTGCTGATAGGTCACTCTTTTGTCAGTCTCTATCATACGCCGCACAACACTGTTATTGTCTTCAGTCGTCGCTGTAGAAGGCCGTCCCTCACGCAAATCACCGGTGAGATAGTTCGACCACGTTTGAATTCATTAAACCAGTTGTAAACTGTGGCACGAGATGGGGCTTCATCGTGAAAAGCCAATCGAAGTCTATCATAACTTTCTTATTGACTTATATGACATCGAAAGTCATAAAAAATCATTGCACGAAAATTTTCTCGGCAATGAATGAAATGTATACTCAATATTATTGGTAAAGAGTTCTATTTTCAAAATTTATACTTATTTTTTTAATATAATGCTTTTAAGTTGCCAGTTCTAAAAACTTTCAGTTTGGCCCTCGTAAGCGAATTATATGCTTGTTTATGGGTGGTATTCAACGATATTAATACCTACAAATACCTAAATATATACCAGTACAAATTTTATAAACACCCATACCCGGGAATCTAGACATCTACGAGTGTCTATCTATACATTTTAAAATTTAACAGAAATTTAACGCCAGTACAGGGCAAGACTAAAATAAAATCTACGAGCATGTTCATTTAGAAATCGAACATAAGATTCTTGAGTTTGGTCAGTGGAATAAAACGGTGACGCTAACCCATCAGCCAATGAGGCAATCAAGGACAGTGGCAGTATAGAGGCAGGAAGAAAAAAGTATCTTTACGTCCATACCCTCGAAATAGCAGACAGAGGCACAACCAGGGTACCCACGAGTAGCCGACAACACTAATTCCCACTATGTGATACGTAGCAAGCTTACCACCAGACGGTCAAACATCCAGGGCAACTTCTTTTTTGTTAGAAAATTGAAAATACACATTTTTTAATTATTTTTTTTTGTTGCTTAATCCGGGGATCGAATCTGGGACCTCAAGAAGTTAAGTCTGACACCGGATCGCTAGACCACAGAGGCGACATAAATGCGAGAAGTAATCTATATATATAAAAGAAAGTGGTGTTAGTTACACTATTTATAACTAAAGAACGGCTGAACCGATTAGGCTGCAAATTGGTGGGGAGGTAGCTTAGAACCGGGAGAAGGACATAAGATACTTTTTATTCTGTTCAATTGTGAGGAAACTGGGAAAAACGACATTTTAATTTTTCCCATACAAACTGAACGGGCGAAACGAAGTTCGCCGGAACAGCTAGTAATCACTAAAACCATCTCAAACGGTATAAGATTTACGTAGTACGATGTATGTGTTAGTCTAAAATCCAGAAGCTACGAAGTCAGTCCCCCGTTCTGTAATTGTTCCAACTTTATCCATCTCAAGTCACCGACGAGGGGACAATTATTCGCTGTTGTTCTGGCAAAGTTCAACGGTAAAACAAACTAATGAGGGGACTGACGGAGTTTGTTATAAAAGGAGATGATTTTACAAGAATCAAGTTCAAGCCTACAAGGAATTTAAAGTAAATTTTAAAGCATCTCGACACCTTCTGTTAAAAATATTAGGTTCACATTTACTAGCAAATCATATGCTTATTTTATGAGTTTTATCTAACGATACTAATACATAAAAATACTTAAATATATACAGTATAAATTCAAATAAACACCCAGACCTGAGAATAAAGATATCTACGAGTTTGTTCATATTGACATCGAACCCGATACTCCAGTTTGGTCAGTGGAATAAGGTGATTACTTTAAACCTTCGGCATACAAGATGGTTAAGGGCATTGACAGAATAAATGCAAAAACAAAGCATCTTCATGACTTTTATCCGAAAATCTCAGCTTCACATCTACTATCAACTCATAAGGTTTTTTTCTAAAGGTGGTGTCGATTGTACGAAGTCGGTGTGTTTGAATGGTTAACGTAATTATTTTTAATAGTTCAGTTAATTACAAAATAGTAATAAATGTAGAGGAAGCTAAGCAGGTTTGCAAGGATTGCAAAATTTTTCATGCGATACTCTTTGCTCATCTAAGAGACTTGGCTACATAGAATAGTATTAAGGATTTTATTGCATAAAAAGCATAAGTGATAAAATGTTTGTATTAATTGTTAATCCTACCCTATCTTGTTAATATTATAAATGCGAAAGTTTGTATGTTTGTGTGTTTGTTAGTTACTTCTTCACGCAAAAACTGTTAAGCCAATTTTCTAGAAATTTGGCACATACATAGAGGTTAACTTGTATTAACACATAGGATAGTGTTTATTCCAAAAAAATGTTTCCGTATGACCATTAACCACGCGAGCAACTCCAAGGGCAAGAGCAGCTAGTGAAACATAATTACAAAAAGTAGAATGAAAAATAAAAATGTCAAAAAATATTATTATTATTTTTTTATAATGAAGGTCAATTTAACTTCGTAAAAGCAAGATCATGTAACGGTTTATTGTAAACGCTACATTTTTTAAACTAAAAATGTCTAAAAGCTTTGTCCCAGTGTAATTTTTCGCTAAATTTAAAAGTGCTTAAAAATGTTGCATAGTTTCAACTGAATTTGTTACCTTTGTTGTCATTAGTCAAAAGCTCAAACTCTTGGCTCAACATCTGCGAAACATAATTACCTAATTAATAAAGATAACTGGACTAAGAACTCACGGAGCGGTTTTCATTCGCGTACGAATCTAATAGCGGATTCAATGTAAATCAAAGAAAACACTTATTAATTATGAAGGAAGACTACTAATCCATAGAAGTTAAAGTTGATTTTTGCAGTTTCACTGCGATAAAACTTTATTAAAACTATTCTCTCGCCCATATCCCCGTAGAGGTAGGCAAATGCACAATTAGGGCACCCTCGACTAGCCAAAGACACAGAGATCTTATGTCAAAACTGACGAGACCGATAATTTGTGCGATCACAAATCCGTTGCGGTTGAAATCATCGCCCGCAAACTTGTACAATAATACCACGCCGCCGGAACCGCAAACAACCGCGGCCGCTGCAGGTGTAAAATGCATTATGAAATAAGCTCTTACTTACTTGCATATAAATCTACTATCTCCGTGAGTTCTAAGGCTTACAAAAAAGTTATTGTCAATTAAAAACGTTTCTAACTTAAGTGATGTCATGTAATATGAAAATCAATTCAGAAATCCCCCGTGTTGGTCCAGGCTCCTTTGTAAAAAAGACCATTTGCCTTCCTGTGCCAGGCAGCTCGTAAAAGGCGAGCATAGGCTTACCATCACTAACACTGTGACATCCTACTAGATTGTAGAGTTTGGCAGCGACTCGCCTGGATTGGTACCACCGCCTTACCTATTCTTGCCGCCATAACGTCATGACGTGTTCCGGTTCGGAGGGTAAGGTAGCCGGTAAACTTACTTTTGCTCGAGGCCTAACATCCCGACCTTAGGTTGGCAACACACCATTACCACCTTTGGTGTCTCTAGGAAACCATCTGCTTGTTTGCCTTCCTATAACATAACAAAAAAATACAGTATTAAGTAATGTAATTTCGTATTTTCTATGAAAATGATCTTCCTATCGTTATGGTCATTATAAAATACGAATTCTATCTGCACCGAAAAATTTATTTACTTTTGAGGATATAATTATTAAAGTGATTTATAGGATTGGGAGATGTGCAGGTACTTGCCAAGTAGGGATCCACCACAGTACTTATTGCTACCGGTATGACGATAGGAACTGTCCTGTTGCGGTCCGAAGAGTAAGTAACATCCAGTAGCCCTGTAGTGCCAGGCTACGAAGACTATGGTGTTTTCTGCCTATCGTAAGAAGCGACTAAAAGGTAGGGAGGGTTGTGAGTCAATTGATCGGGGGTTGGCTGGCTTCAAAGGCTGATCAGAATGTAAGGCAGCATAGCATGGTGTGAACCCATGTAGCAGCATGACGTTAGAAGATTAGATCTTCTGAGCGGATGAACTTGAGGGTAGGTGTGAGATTGACAGTGTTGCATTTTTCGTAGATCCTGCAGTCACCCGATTCGTACAGAAGATTGTTACTGAGTGGATTTGGCAGTCATGGTGGGAGAGTATCAGTGACAGGAGAATGGCATAACCCGTCACTTCCCCCAAAAGTGGCGGAAATTTCACTCGTTCAAAAAAGGCCGAGCACCCCAGTTGCAGGGCAGCGACTCACCTTTGACATCTTGGGTAGGCCGTAGTCTCTCCTCACCAGGTGAGCTGTGTGTCCGCTGTGTAATGCTACAAAAAAACACAATTATCAAAAACTACTTGGCCCATAATAAGATAGGAGGCAAATTTTTCGCCAATTTTCTCAGAAAATTAAAAAAAGACAGATTTTGAGATACCCAACCTTGGAATATTATAACCCAAAATATCATGTTATAAACGCCAACACTAGACCACAGACGCGATATACACCAATAAAATCAATTAGTGTAATTTGTCCACAGATATTTATTTCTCATTACTTGAAATACCTTAATAAATCCATTAATTAATCCCTTAACAGTACCAGCAGTAGCTCCGTATTAATCAACGAAATGCATTACTCCGAAGTTAAATGTATTTTGAAAAGGTTCTCTGGCTTTTGAGATACTGAAGGTAACATTTTGTTTGTAACCTTGTTATCCTAATTAGGGAGCCATTAGCTTTCAAAGTGATCGCCTTTTTGTCAGCCTTTATACTATCTGTTGCCTCCGGTTATGTCCATGTCACTTACTTAACTTCTATCTCCATATAAAACATAAACTAAAACGATAATCATGGAGGAAAGACAAACACACAAACACTTTCCCATAAAATAAATTCATATTACAAGTATGAGTGTAAGATTTTTCTTTGTGTTGGTCCGAGATCCTTTACAGAATAGGTCATTGTCTTCCTGCTAAATAACGGACTAAGTGGAAGAGTTCTGCAGCGACTCGATCGGATTGGCACCACCGCCTTATTTCTTGCAGCCGCAGTAACGTCAGTTTTGCTATTGACGTATTTCGCCGGTAAATGTACTTAGCTTGAGGCCTTAAATCCCAGCCTCATATCGGGAATCATTACTACCAACTTTGGTGTCTCTAGGCGGCGTGAATTTCTTTCTATCTGATATCAGATATCAGAGAAAAATCCGTCTGTGTGTTTGCCTGCCGCCTAACTGCCTAATGCAGCAACGACGCTTATTGTGTATAGAATCTTAAAATCTATACCTCGAAAGATTTGTTTTGTTTGCCTTCCGATACCTTAAAAAAAAGTAAAAATCTTTCGAGTTAAATACTAAATAATTTTAAATACTATACACAATTAGCTGTTGTAGCTGCATTAGGCAGTTAGGTGGTTATCAGATCAGGTGTGTGACGATTCGGATTATATCCTTTAATTGGAGATATTTAAGCACGAACGTGGCATATTGTTCTGTTCGGATTTTGTCAACAAATCGAGTTTTTTTTAGTACAAATTTAAACTTCGCTTCACCGCAAACCGGAGCGACATGCGGGGCAGTATTACATCCACTTTAATAAAGTAATATAATATACAAGTATTCTGTCTTCATACAACGGAGGAAAAAAACATTAAATTTAAAAAAAATGTGCAGAAACCTATTGTGTTACCGGGATACGTAAAAGCTAACACAATTTTCATTTTGTTTTGCAGCATTTAGTCAGCACTAATTGAGCAGTAATCTGCAAAACCTTGAGCGATTCTGCTAAGTAACAAAGACACATCACACGGCTTTAATTGTCAAGCTAGCAGAATTTTCATTTATAGTAAAATTATTATTATTTAATTAAATTTTGCCTCATTTATGCAAGATTCCTATATTCAAGAAACGAGTCGTTTTTCTTACGAATGGTAGCGTTTTGTGCTATTAAAAAAATCGAATTACGGTTGCTCGTTATCGGCTGTTAATTCGAAATATTTAATGTAACTATGAGCAACTCTTCGTTACTTTTAGACAAAACTACCAACTACGTTATATCGTATTACGGTTCGTTGATTATAAAAACAAATCTTTAGTTAATGATTCTGCTCGGTTGCAATTTCTAGCTTACCAAACGTTAGCCACCAACCAGATTAGAATACAATCATAATAATAATTAATTATAAGAAAAATGTATAAACGTATATTTAAATATCGTTCACGTTATACCGTTAATTTATTTAGAAAAAACTTCAGAGATAAAAGCTATTTAATAATATATTCCATTTGCAATTCTGTTCCACCGCCGTTAAAGCTTTTTTCCTGGCGCTTTCTCCATTACGCGAATCGTACACCAGGGCCACAACTTTTCTAATTAAAGGCCATGCGTTAATCTTCATTACTGGTACTTTATACACTTGCTTTATAATGCGTGACGTCATTAAGGGGATGTCGGATGTTGATAGCAAGTGTAAGGCTTTTATAAGTTATGTAACATATCGAATAAGGCGAGACAGTTTAATATTTACTTATCTCTGGTATTATGAACATGTTTTTAACGTAATGTTTTTTGCTTCGTATATTTTGTTATAGAAAGATAAACAGGGATAATATTTCTCATTATTAAGTTTATCTTTGTACTACATATGATCCTACATGAACATAATATCGAATTAACTTTAACTTTAGTCGATGTTATTGCTGTGTCATGAAATGATAACAACCCTAGTTGAACCTTGAAGTACTTTAATCTATGTTTATTTATAAGATGGTAGCGTTTTTTTTACAGATGAGAAAGGTATTTGCTTGATTTACAAATAAATACTTTTATAAAGTCAGATTTTCAAACGATAACATTAATGTTTTTGACTTTGCCTTTGAGATTTGTAAAACACAATAATTTAAGATTCTAGTAAAAGGAAAAAGAAGTTAGTAACAATATGGATGATTTTTATAGGACCGTTTTCAAAAAAATAAAAAAAACATTAAAATTAGTTTATCCATAACAAAGTTCTAAGACAATACCTAAACTTTAAACGCTTAGTTAAGAAAGTCAATTATTAAAATAAATACATGTAGACCCAAAAATACAACCTGTTTATAATATACTTTCATTTTAAATGTACTTGAAGATCTGTCTCATTTAATACAAGCGAGTAGTTGGGTAAAAATATTTTAAAACATGTTTTTAGTTTCACAGAGTTTTATGAATTAGAAGATAGCAGTTTCCTTGGTGATACTGTCTGATACAAGTGATTTACCACATGATTTATTATAAATATATTGGGATTCGATGCGAAACTCTACACCATGTATAATGTCACTTGAGATATATTGCTTTTGCAAAATTTTCATCTAAGGACTAAACCGTTTAAAATACGTTGTGTCAGGAGTAAGATTTATTTCTATTAAGTCCTATGTATTGTGCTGGTATAGTATGTTTTCCCACCTTGTTGGTCAGGGTATGCTATGTGGAATAAACCATCTACTTTCCTACTAGGCAGGCTTTCCGTAGAGTCGAACAGATGTTTAATGGGTGGGTTATTTCCAACAAAACCCGTGGTGGTAAAGTGCCAAACGCCGTGCTTCAAGTGATCCATTTTATTCCTACCGCTAAATGACAGCGTCATTTACGGGTTCAGAAGGTAGAGCAGCCAGTAGACTTGCACAATTAGACTAACACTTCAGCCACAAAACAGCGACGCAACTACAACATCTATGGTGTATAATAGTCATCGTTATCTAGTACCACTAGTAGAGCTGTGTGTTTATTCACTGGACCATAGAATAATATGCTTATGTATAAATAAATATATATCTCTGGACAAGTTACACATATTGAATCTAACCCCAAAGTAATCATATTATATGCTTGTGTTATGGGTGTTTGTCAACGATTCTAATACATAGAAATACTTAAATAGATACCAGAATAAATTTAATAAACATCCAGACCTGGAAATCCAGAGATACGTAGCAAAGACAGCCGAGTTAATTATAAGCGCGAACCAGGAAACATAACATACCATCTCGACGGTTTCTATGTGCCTGTAGTATCTCTACGCTTATATCTACGTAGTATATCTACGCGCGTTGGTCTACGCGTGTAAGACTTTGTTGGACAGCTTTTTAGTTCTTTATTCTTAACTAGCTGCCCCGGCGAACTTTGTTCCACCCTTTCAGTTTATATGGGAAAACAAAGCATTGTTTTTGCCATTTTCAATGCAATTTTTCCGGTTTTTCTCTTCGTAAGAACCTTCTTCTGACAATAACTAACACATCAAAAAAAAAAAATTCGCGAAAACGGTTCAGTTCAATTCAAGTTATGCGCTTACGGACACATTTAGCAATCATTGTTATATTATAAGATTTTCGACGAAAGCTGTTTCGGTCATTCATTTGTCTTGAACCGGGTTGATCGCGACAAAGGAGATTGGTAATAGAGTCAAAAGGCTCGTTCGTTTTGGTTGCAGCTGAAATTTCGGTCTTTTTAATTATTGTTCAACTCGTAACGCATCGACTCGTGAAAGACTTCGTAAGCACTGTGAATTTTGACAGAAGACACATGACCCATACTGTCAATCGATTTCATTTCACTACCGAATTATCGTAAGCTCTTATCGACCTATTAATAAACACGGAGTAAAGTACGCCAAGGTTTAACCTCTTACTATGACTTTATTGCAACGAGATACAGACTATAATATCAACTTAATTTGACTCCTACTCTAGTCCTTGTCTATTAATAAGACGGCGTATGTTTGCAGCGCTTACACGTATGACTCTCGATGACCCATATTAGCATTTGCTTTAAATGGGTCGTTGTAATTTTATTTATTATTTTGTTTTATTTAAAAATCTGATCTAACTTTTCGGTAGAGATCAAATCAATGTGATTCGGTCAATTGTGATAGATGCAGTTTGAATTCCGATATTTTGAATTAAAAGAATATTACCGTTCTTAAACTTTGAAGAATGAATGAATTTTGAGTCCCATACACACAGTTTGGTCTCAGTTTCTGTGTTCCAAGTTACTAACAAAGTGTCAGCTAAAATCAAATATAAAACTGAGATTTATTTAATCGCCATAATATGCCGAAATGTCAGAAAATTATTATGACCGTATTAAAATAACTATAAGATTAATACATAACTTTACCTTCTCATGCTTAAAATAAAAGTTTAATTTAAGTAACACAAAGATTTATGCCCATTATTAATAACTTATCTACAGATAGAAATAGTTCTATTAAATGTTTGTTGCTGGGATATACATCGCTAGCTTACTAGCTTGACATTAAGAGCTATTACTGAAAAATATCAGAGGTTGCCTGGTAACTGATCCTAATTATCACTATCTCGTAGCTTTTACAGGCTATTGACCGTTATATACCCTCAATCTCTATACTGCCCCCTCCATAGTCTAAATAAGTTGATGGTAGGATTGCCACTTTCTTATGATAATTGCGTTGATGGAGGAATATGAAATTTGGCACACTGATAGTTTATATGTAGGAGAATTGCAGTACGCACCAAATAATGCTTTCAAAGTTCATCAAATCAAAAACTAAATATATACATATACTACCATGCATTTGACACACACTAACAAATATACAGATAACGATAAAAAATCGCAGATGGCGCACAAGCTATGTTCATAAAGTTTAAAAACAACTCGAATCCCGGGTCGGGCAACAAAATGAAAATTGGGGTTTTCCAATTTTCTAATAAAAAAACATTGCTCGGTTGGCGATAGGCTTGCCACCTATAACATTGAGGAACTTAATACCTTCGGCTAGTCGTGGGTGCCTGGTTATGCCTCTGCCTATCTCTATTATATGGGCGTGAAGATATTTTTTTTTAGAAATAAAGTTTTAGTAGGTTTTGATAAATGAAGATGGCGTTCTAGTCAAAAATAACTCATTGAATAACTTATAATTAAAATTTATTATGGTCAAGTTTTCATAGGCGACCAATAGTTATATTTAAATGACAATGATACTTAATAGTAAAAACTCTCTCTAAGATTGAAACGTGATGATAATAACTTACAAACCTCTCCAATATTATACGACTTTAGTAAAGAAACTCACGTCTCGATCATAAATCTCAGTAACAGGGATTGGCCAATATTGCAGTATTCTCAATTCTTATTGGTTAAAACCACGAATGTATACTTAAAGCTTTCTCTATAACTGCCAAAAACCATGATAGGTCAATATTCTAGCGTGATTAAAGCTTATTGGTGAAACCTGCATGTATAATTGTCACTTTCAAGTTTCAGATTTTTCTACTTCTTCGCTATCTATCCTACATATATTTCCTTCCTCATAGTCACGTTTTTGTGTATTAAAATAGCGAACGAGCATACGAGTCTAATTTTGCTAAGAGACAACCATGTCTATAGAAACCACTATAAGTTGTTACAGGTGCGTTGTCTTCCCGCTGGTTTTTTGTAAGAATTTAGCGAATAAGCATACAGTTCTACTGATGGTATCGGATTATCGTGGCTATAGACACTATAGAAGCTATCCATGCGTATCTATCCTGTGGCCAGGATGTAAGGCTCATTGTTCAAGTCTACCGACTGCTTTATCCTGATCGGAATATGGCATTGTCATTATGGTGGCAGGAATAGATAAGATGGTGAACATCTGGAAGTTACAGCACTAAACTCCACCACTAGTGGTCTTATTGGTGGTGGTCTTATTGGTGGTGGTAACCACTAGTGGTTCAGAGG
>NJDD01004600.1:114655-130395 GCA_002245505.1 Calephelis nemesis | reverse complement strand
AGTTGATCAGGCAGAAGAACTAATGATGAAGCAGCTTGGGTAAGAGCTTCTTGCAATCCCACTTTTGATGACGAATTAGGAACGTTCGTGGTGTTTTTAAAAAGTGTGACGTCATCATTGTTGACGCCACTGTTGTATTTTCCATGATGATGACTCATTTTGGGTGTTCTCAAAAAAAACTTCACAAGTACTTTTACACTCCGTTTATTTAACGGGCAGCATAACGACGTGCTGCCATTGGGTTGTGAATCGTGAAAGCCTTATCGCTTACAGTGCAGCCGTTTTTATAAGGCTCGGCGCACGTGCAGGCACAGGTGTTTACAAGTCGTTAGGCTAAGTATCGAAGTAACAATGATAACCTTAATTTCACATCGCAATCGGCTCAAAGTAATCAACTGATGGTTTATAAACCTATTTTCTGGACATCATCAAATTATTTAACTTAATTATTCTAGTTTTTCAGAGGAACTAATGTGGTTGCGCCGACATATATTAACAACTTAGAATTAAACAATTAAAATTACACCAAATTAAAAAAAATCAAGCCCGGAAAGATGATTTTCTTTAATATTTTAAATATAGAATATTTGGGTTGTTGGGTAGATTAAAATTGAAAATCCACTTTGATATTACAACTATAAAAGTCTGTCGGTTTGTGTTTTACGCTTTCACGGCAAAACCGATGCACCGATTTAGATGAAGTTTGATATGCTCGCTAAACACTAGAGTTCAAACAAAAGATTTTTTTTCGTAACACGGGACAATAATGAGGGTGAAAGCTTGATATTAATCGCTTACTTCAAGAGTTTTCCGAACTTACAACACATACAGATGTACTTTTTTATATCAAAAACATTATTAATTAACATGGTGTAACAATAAAAAAACAACACCTTCCTTAAGACCTTTCATTTATGACGGATTAACACGCTATTATTATGTTATGGCATTACAAAACGTATTTTCGTCCTATTTGGATTGAACACTTAAAATAACTAACACGCATTTTTTAGGACTCCCTCCAATCTTACAAATAGAATAGGAAATAATTAAAAAAACTGAACAACTAAATTTGTTAACTGATAAGTACATTATATTTTTATATTACACTAGCTGTTAACCTACGGCTTCTTCCGCGATACATTGAGGTGTAATCTATTCTATCTTTCAAGTTAGATCAAATTCCACGGTGTGCAAATTGGATTGAAATGGGTTAAGTAGTTTAGGAGTCCGCCGTGTGACATGTGTGATGTGACACTTAATTTATACATATATATTAAGACATAAACACGATAAAATATATAATTAAAATAGTGTAAGGAGCTGAGATTTTCAACTTTTAGTGTAGGTTATTAAATAAATGCTTTATTTGAAAATTGGAGAAAATGATTGACATACAAGTCATGAGACTGGATGAGGGAAACGGTTTATTTAAGACAAGCTATAAAAAACTCATGATAAAAAATGTTGGAGATATTTCTGAAATAGCTTTGGATGATACGACAAAAACCGAAATTGGTTTTCACGTGTAAAAACATAACCCAAAATACAAGCTATCACCATGACTTTAGAAATAAAACTGGCCAAAAACAGAGAAAAAAACAAAATGTACCGTACAACCGTGAAAGAGGTACTTACCGGAGGTGGGTGGGTAGGTGTTACGATAAGTACCTGTGTCAACTAGATGAGAGCCTGGCACGAAGTGCCATCACTGCAGCCACAGTGTGGCCACGGGTGGAGAAGGGTAAGGAACTCCATCATGATTCTGCGGGTGGTAATTTTGGGTCAATATCCGCCCATTTCCCCCGAGTTGCCCCGAGTTGGTCCGGGCTCCTTTGTAGAATAGACCATCTGCCTTCCTGAGCCAGGCAGCTCGTAAAAGGCGAGCATAGGCTTGCCGTCACTGACACCGTGACATCTGACTAGGTGGTAGAGTTTCGCAGCGACTCGCCCGGATTGGTACAACCGCCTCACCTATTCCTGCCGCCATAACGTCATGACGTGTTCCGGTTCGGAGGGTGAGGTAGCCGGTAAACTTACTTTTGCTCAAGGCCTAACATCCCGGCCTCTGGTTGGCAACGCACCATTACCACCTTTGGTGTCTCTAGGCGGCGGGAATTTCTTACCATCAGGAAATCCGTCTGCTTGTTTGCCTTCTAATGATATAAAAAAAAAATACGCAGAATCCTGAAAGCAAGTGGTGTGCTGTGGTGTACCAGCACATCGCTTGATCTGTTGCATCTGTTCATGCACTAGAGTGGGTGTAACGTCTTAGTGGACAACCTGTATATATGTAGATGTTCTGGGGGGGCGTGGTAGAATGGACCAACTGATCCCACAGCTTCCCTCTACAACAGAGTGTATATATGTAGTGGGGTTTTAGTTCGAAGCCAATCTGAGTCCGAAATAATCCTATCAATCCACTCACTGAGAGGATACATGTTAAGGGTTTCCCCATGTAAAAAAGAAGATATTTGTGGACATAAGTAATGTTAGATAATGTTGGGTAAATGCCCAATGTTTTCATCTAATAACACTTAGAATTTAAAAACTTTTGCCTTTTGAATATTATAAACCCTTTAAAAAATAGCCCTACACTTTAATTACGTAATACGTTAACATGCACAATTAAATGGAAAAATAATGCCAGAAATAAAACATTCATGCTTATGAACGTCATGATATATAAACCTATCTCAATCATTTTTCTTGAATATCTTCAACACACAGACGCATCTGTTTTACGGTTTTATAACATACATAGATATAGATGCTACGTCTGTGAGTAGAATGGATGGTGCTCCACTATTCTAAGCTTGGGAAGACTTAGGGTTGCCAAAAGAAAAAAACATTACAATAAATCTTAACTTTCTTTTTTTTATTAAAAAGCTACCTTTTTGATTATCAGAATAAATTTTGAAAGACAATGTTCATCTTTGATTATTTAAGATTTTTCCAATAAGTATACATATTTGTATTCGCTGCCTTATACCTTTCGTTACTATAATGGCGTGTAGTGTTTTTGAACATTATTTTAAATAATGCTCATTTACATCTTTTTTATATATATCTTTAATTTGCTATTATATTTATTTATACTTGACAACATGTTTCATCTGATTCAAAACAGATTACTTTATACGTATCACTATAAAAGAAATGCATATCTAGTTAGTTATAATACATAGTATACTACTATACTGTCTCTAAAAAAATCAAATAATTTTAAAGTTGTTGAGTTGATTCATCATGATTTTAAAGTTTTTTTAAATGAAGACACTTTTTTTCCATTTGAGTAATTATTTTGTCTTATTTTACTTAATGTTTTAAAGCCAATATATTTTTTGGTTTAGATAATTATTATTTCATAAATTCGACAAACGAGTGACTTAATAAATCTGTTGAAACCATAAAAATAAAAAAAATGATGTAATCATTGTGTATTTTTTTTACAAACATAATGTAATAATATAATGTCAATCCGCTAATGCAATTTCAAAAACAGATATCTATAATAAAGATGATATTTATTTTCAGGATAGTTGACAACCCTATTCATAAAAGCATTGTGAATGTACGGCTAGATAACGACAACCCTTGTGATATATTTGTCATTTGTATGATACTCGATCCAGAATTATGGCTGGCAAATTGTGAAATTTGTCCGTTTTATTCAGTTCTAAAGCTGTCTATATTGCCTTAATTGGCTTTTGAATTTTTATTCACTGAATGAAATAATAATGTTTGTTTGCTTATTTAGGTTGCTGCGGCAAATTTGTATTTCCTGTTTTGTATTCTGATGCATTGTCTAACTGGGGATTACTGTGATTTTTTAGGGTTGCAAAAAATGACACTAGCAGATAAAACTTATTATTCAAGTTCTTAGATCCACTCTCGTAGTTGCGTCTACCCACACTTACTACTACTTATTTTTATTTTGTTGAACGAAAAAATATAAGTTATACGTATTACGTGCAATAGGGGCATTTGTCAAGAGATTTACAAATTGTATCTTTTATCGACCAATATTAATAACCTATCTAAGATAAGAGATAGTGCTTTTGTAGATCAGTTGCCAGGTAATCGCTAAGTTAACCTTTTAAATGTGATAAAACAGGAAACAAGCTCACATTTCGCCTGATGGTAAGAAATAACGGTGGCCCATGCGACACCATAGACGTTGTAGATGCATTGCCGTATAACTAGATAGATGGTAGATTCTACTACGTTTTTAGGAATAACTATTGATAAAAATTGCAATGGGGCCCGCACATTGATAAACTTGCAATTAGGTTAAGCTCAGCAGCTTATGTTGTTAAAAAATGAGACAATTAACTGATGTTGAAACCGCTAGGATGGTTTATTTTAGTTATTTTCACAGCATCATGTCATATGGAATTCTGCTCTGGGGGAGCTCTGCCGAAGTTATTACTATATTTATTTTACAAAAGAGAGCCATAAGGGCAATTTATAACCTAGGCCCAAGAGTTTCCCTGAGAGAAAAATTCAAAGAAATCAAAATTCTAACTGGAGCATCCCAGTATATCTTTGAAAACCTAATGTATGTTCACAGAAATTCAAGTTCATTTAAAAGAAATTGTGATATACACTGTGTCAATACAAGGAGTAAAAATAATCTTGCTGTGCACGTGTCTCGTCTCCACAGAGTAGGTAAGCCATTCTTTCTTGGGCCCAATGTATACATTTCTACAATAAACTTCCCAATTATATAAAAGAACTTCCAATGAATAAATTTTTGAAATGAGTTAAATGTAAATTAAATTAAAAGGGTTACTATACCATTACTGAATATTTAGTTGATAAGACAGCTTGGGATTAATTGCTCCTCAGGCCAATCTCTGATAAATAATATAATATACGTTAATTATTGTAAACATATTAAAAAAAAGACAAGCCCGCTGAGTTTCTTGCCAGATCTTCTCAGTGTGCGGCCGCGTTCCGATCCGGTGGTAGATTTATTATTGTATAGACGCGTCACAAGTGCCTTTTGTAGGTTTAAAGATTATTTAAAGAAATAAGGATTTATTATTACTATTTTATTAACATTCACAATATTTCTTATTTATTACATTTATATATTTAACAAATAAAAATATTAAAAATATTAATATAAAAAGTGGGAATCTGCCACTAGCGGTGGTCTCTTTGACTAAACCGTCAGTGGTCAGGGCGACAAACTAAGAAACTTCCGTACAATGCGTGCCGTCCCCAGTATTACTGCTTTCTGTATCTGATCCCTAACCCAGTAATGTAGCGAGAGTTTCTATATATGATGGGCGAAACTCTTCGTTAAGAGAGCGTTTACGAAAACGACTACAGGCACAATTATTGTTGAGTCAACATCCCACATATCGGTAACCTCGTTAGCTAAGTCTAGGTATTTTGATATCTTGTCTTGTTCAGCTTTATTATTATTATTAATGAGCAAGGTGTTAGGCCAATTTCGCAAGTCTACCGGGTACCTTACACTCGGAACTGTATCATAAAATTGTCATTAAGCATTATAATGATAGGCATAGTTAATACAGTCAATAGTGGATTCCTACCCGGTAAACTAGCACAGTACTCTACTACCACCAGTGGTCGTGTTGGTAATGACCCCTTACGAGCCCTTTACTCGCTTTTTAGAATAGCCCAGACTAGATTCTGAAATAACCACCGATCTATACATATAATAAATATGTAGATGGGTCAATTCTGTACATTGAAAATATTGAAAAAGTAAATAGCACAGTGTAATATGTGATTAAAAAATTTGTCTGTCTGTATGTTCAGCCATCACGTGAAAACTAACAGTTCGATTTCGATGAACCTTGGTACAATTATACCTTATTATCCTAGGCATAAAATGGGATAATTTTTATCCTGAAAAAATACGTAGAAAAATTAAATCTTAATTTTTCAGTTTTATCACGCGAAGACCGACATCCGCGCGGACGGAGTCGCGGGCGGAAGCTAGTCATTAAATAATTTTGTCTTTATGATGTGTAAATTACAGCATATATAAACTCATATAAGCCTGCTAAGTATGATAAATTGACACTTTCCGATTTTATCGTAAATTATGGGGGAGGAATAACAGATGGGTGTAATCTGGAACTGTGTTCGTCGTTCGAACTGAATAATTTGTTGCAATTATATAGTTTCACACTTATTATGACCGCCTGGTAGGTCGAGGGTTTGCGTATATGCCTAACACCACCGAGCAACCGCAGAACTCGGGTTCGATACCCGACTGGAGAGACATTATTTTGTGCGATGAATCTGTTTTTTCGGGTTTAGATGTTTGTAAAATTTATTCCATTATCTATTTAATTATTTCTATGTTTTGGTATCGTTGTCGAACACTCATTATACAAGTACTCGTATATACTTTGCTTATTTTGGGGTTAGATTAGTTAGAGTTATTTGTTCAAATTTTTTTTTTATTATAATACTGTGGTCATATTAAGCAATTTAATTACATGTCAAAAATGACAAAAAAGAAAAAGAAAAATACGTCGTTGGTAGACACCAATGATGTTAATGATGCATTTACAAATTCAGGGTTATTGTATTAAGGTAATAATATCTTCAAGCCCATATCCCCGACGAGGTAGGTAGAGGCGCAACCAGCCAAAGACACCCACGACTAGCCGAAGACGTTAAGTTCTACAATATGATAGGAGGCAAGCCTATTGCCAACTCGGCACATATCCGATCCCGGGCAACGTTAATTTTATAGGAAAATTGAAAATACATATTTTTCAATTTCTGTTTATTGTCCAACTCAGGGATCGAACCCGGGACTTAAAGACGACAAGTCCGACGCCGGACCGTTCGACCACAGAGGCGACCTAAACTTACTATTTACAATTTAACGTGGATGAATCCAGAAAGGTCTGCCAAGATGGTGAGATTTTGCACTCAATACTCTCTGCCTAACTCGCAACGGAATTGGCGTAAATATCTATTTGAAGGCTTAGGATCAATAGTCTATTATATATTTTGTGGTTATTTTGACTATGAAAACAAAGGTAATTATATAAAATTATACAAAATAACATTTCCAAAAACAGCCATTACCCGTTAAGATTAATTATTAACAGAATAATTCCGTAACAAACATGCAAAAAAGACAGTCGAAATAATATCTTCCTCTTGTATGAAGTCGGTTAAAATAGTCTGTTCCAAAACAAGTGACGGATTATAGCCAGTGAACTAAATAATTATAAAAACCTAAATGACAAATAACACATGAAAATAAAATCTTTCGGTTCGTCTGGAACATTTACGAGCGACTCATCCGGTTGACTCGAGCATACTTTATCACGCTCCGTCATTCCGGTTATAGGGGAAATTAATGGCCCCCGTCAAATAACCCCTTAAGAGCACTTTGTTACTACACTAAGTAATTCTCATGAATGCTCATATTACGGCGGTTTTAAGATGTTGATGCGAGATATATATCGATCTTTTTTATAGGGTTGAAAGTTGAATGATCAGATGGGTTTTTCGGTAAAATATAAGTCGCCTAATAAACATGGAAGATGGTAAAGATAGGAGATTTAGGCTAAGTTTCCACCAGAGATTTGCGATGCGAAGCGAAGAAAGTGTTTGTAAACCAATAGAATCCCTTAATTTACCTTGCCTCGGTCAGCACAGCTCTATTAGTAACGATTCTATTGGTTCTTTACAAATACATCCCTCGTTACGCATCCTCATACATCTCTGGTGGAAACGCAGCGTAACCATGACGATTTTTTGAAGTGAAAACTTCTTTGGGCGCGTTGAGCGTTTTGGTAGAGGGTAAAATCCTCGGTTCGCGTCACCGACATGCTAATGATAATAGTATATCTATAGCTATGGAGAGCCAGACTAGCGCACGCGCAGTAGCCTGTGTACACGTATACACTAATACATCGACTATTTCTGACTGACAAGATAATTGTATAGGTATTAATTATTTTTTCAACCACTTTGTATTTATATTTTGTTCATGATTTGTTTAACCCATCATAATATGTAACTAATAAATAAAACATAAAAAAAATTATTTAATTTTTGCATATAGTTTTAATTACTCTCAATAGTTCCGTTTTCACTTCTATCGGCAGTCCCACGACTGCTACTGTTTTTTTTTTTCATTGACAAATTATACCCACTATACACGAACCATCCAACTCTGCCTTGACAACTGTATTTATAGATACAGCGTTTAATTAGTTAATACTGTATCTATAGATACAGTGATTTATAGAGACTGATCTATAGGTATGCATTTATCTATAGATACAGTGTTAACTGAAAAAAATAATGAGAAATCGTAATTGAGCTCATACAAAACCTTTTTTTCTTTTTCTTATAGGGCTGTATAATTAATATTTTTATAAATATAAAAAATCAGTTTTCTCCGTAATTACCACAAAAATAACTGAACTCTTAAATTGACAGCCAAAAGCAACATGCAACACGTGTAAGACGTGGCAGCTATATTATTGGTTGAGAATCCAATTTTGGAGTGTTTATTCAACATGTGTTTAAATGAGTGAGTATTTAAATGTTTTAGTATTTAAACTAATGTTCTGAGAAAATTGAAAATCTTGACTTCTGAAAATTAGTGTTCTGCAGGATTTTTTTGAAAATATAGTGAAGTACGTGGCTCTCCTGAAAGAAAAAGACGTTATCTAAAGACACCAAGTAATATAGATATGCCGTTGTCATGAAACCGAGTTGTTACGCCTAATGTTTAAGTGTACCGGTTACCATTAATTTTCTATTTTTATTCTTTTTATTTTTTTTATTTATTTTTAGTCTTGGATCGTAAACTGTGATCGTGACTTGACTATCATGTCTGTAACAGCGGTGTGTGCTATATTAGAAGACAAAGAAGATGAAGAGAGAGAATATTGTTTAACATTTATTTCACTACCTACCCCGTAAGGAACTTTGCGTAGAAATATGTATGTATGTATTTATTTATTGTACATGTAATAAACATCAATAACGAGAAAACACAAACAATAAATATAGTACATACAAAAGGCGAGCTTATCACTATCTTTATATATACTCGTATAATTCTTCTGTGAGTGTGTATGTCACTGAACTCCTTCTAGACGGCTGGACCGATGTTAATAAAAGTTTTTGTGCGTGTTCAAGGGAATTCGAGAATGGTTTAGACTTTAGATTAATAATTTGGTCCACTGGAAAATGTTTTTTTTTTAAATTATTTTTTTTAATAAACAGTAGTTGTTTATTTTAGAATGTTTCACATCGGATCCGACAGAATGCGCTACTGTCTAAGCATTAATGTCAAGCGATACGAAGTTTACTGGGTCAGCTAGTATAAGTATAAAACAAAATCGCGTTCTCTGTCCTTATGTCCCTCTGTATGCTTAAATCTTTTTAACTACGCAACGAATTTTGATACGGTTTTTTTAATAGATAAAGTGTTAAAAGAGGAAGGTCTATATGTATATTTTATACCCGTGCGAAGCTGGGGCGGGCCACTACTATATAATAAGATATACCTTACATAGTCTAGTCAAAATAAATTATTTGTATTGAGTAGATTGCATTAAATTCGTCAAGTGTCTTTCATGCAACCTTACATCTTATATTGGCTGGACAAACTAAAAAAGCAGGTAGACAAACTAATGAAATAAAAAGTCACTAGACCGAAGTATCGACGAATGAAATAAGCTATCCCTTATAAATATTTAAAAATATCCTTACCTTATTTCAAAAGTCAAAGATTGAACTTTATCTAGAAAATATTTTAGGTCTTTACTGGCTGAGGAAAATACAATTCTAAACCTTACAGGGTACTGGGTAATCTATTCAAAATTGGCCAATAGATTTATTAGATCAACAATAAAGTAAATTTATGGCGATTGAGGGTCTCCGACATGAATTAATTACAATTTGATTAATTTTATAAGCAAAATAGCAATTTTAGATGAGAATTCGCTACTTTACACAATGTAATTGGATGGGACAAGGCTATACTGAAATTAATATTGGTCTTGATTACCAATTTGGATTTAAAATATTTGGATAGCTTTTAGCTTGGACAAAAGACCATAATATACCTCTTTTTTATGAATTTATGAAATGATAGTACTTTCCTACTGATAATTAAAGCAATTCGTGTAAAATTATTCCCTAGCCGTTACAAAATAACAAAAATGCACAACGTTAATATTCAAGTGCAATCCTTAAATCAATAAAAGGGTTTTTATGATATTAAAAAGCAAACAAGCAGACGGACAAAATGATGAAGAAATCGATTAACGTACATAAAACATAGGAGACGAACATTTGAACTCCTTTTTTTACCAACTTTTTACAAGCTGATAAGCAATTTAATTAACCATACTAGTATCTACAGATAGACAGAAACCTGCTGGAGTTTTGTTGCTAAAATTTTTTTAAGTATTGAAAAATATCAAAAGCTGACTGGTAACGGCCAGTTTTAATATCCTATCTATGATAAGAAATAAGTTTATATTAGACCAGTAACCAGTCAATCACTATAATTTTTCACTAACTAAAAAAATATCGTAACAATAAAACTCTATCTACAGATATAGATAGGCAGGCTATATTTGTAGATAGCTTATTAATATATGCCATAAGTGATATAAAGTAGTCCTATCTCTGATCTTAGTAAGCTTTTTTATGGGATATGAACAGCGAACAAGCAAACGGTTCTCCTGATGGTAAAAGAAAACCATGACCTAGGATATACCATAAATGTTACAGGTCCTGTGGCCAAGATGTTGAGTCTATTGTGAAAGTCTACCAGCTGGGTAGGGTTATATAGAACATGACAGAGTCATCATGGCGCCAGGATTAGGTAAGGCCCTACTCGGCAAGTCCCTACCGGTGACCTCGTTGACAACAATCTATTTTCTCAAGCCTATGCCCATGCTTGTGCCATGCTATATTAATACCAAGCGCAGAGGCAGATGGTCTATTTTACTTAGTGGACCCGAACCAGTACGGGAAAAAGCTCATAATTATTGTATTAGTGTGCTTTAGGCTGATATCACACTACACTGAACGCCGTTCGGGTTTGCGGTGATAAGAATGTACAATGAGCGTGTATTTTGGTTATTCCGCAGAATTACCAAAATGGCTTCTGATTCAATAAAATGTCTCAAAATGGTGATGCAGAGTTTAACTTTGTACTGAAAATTTTCGACTTGTACAAAAACACCGCACGGTAGAAACTGCCACCGTATCTCTATGTGGATTTCAAGGTTAAAATCCAGTGTGATATCCGTTTTAGCATTACCGTCAGCTGACTTACTTAACTAACTGCATACGTTAGTACTACTTTTTTGAAACCGTTTCTTGGTTTTTACCATTTATCAAAGGATTCAAACTATAAATGTTTCTATACCTACCACACTTGTACGAAAGCCTATAAGAATTATGATTTTATAATGTATGTCTTTGGACTCACAGAAATTCCAAGAAGCAGAATAATTATTAATAAAATGGACAGGACGAAAGACATTAAGTCCGATGGGACAGCACAGTAATACCAAGACCCCGTCAACAGCTCATAATACAGAAAGGAAAACTAAGGCACTAATAACTTGTAATTTCATGTTTTCGACACAAAGCAAATATTATTTCTTTTATGGGATTACATTACGAAAAACGATGCTTAGGACGAACCTACTTACTGTTACAGTAAAGCTTAGTACACAACAACTGTATTTTTCCTATAAATAAAATACCAACCTCGCTCAATTACATTTCGTTCGAGTTAAGAATATAGTGACGTCATCAACCTAAAAACTATTATGGCCAAATTAATAGCAGAGAATAAGCAATCGTGTAATCAGTAGAATTATTTACCTTTAAACGTAGTAAATTGTGAAATCTTCTTTTTGATATTTTTCATCGTCGACGCTTGAAAAAAACTCAAGATATTTATATTTTTAATGAAGAAACACTTGCTCTGTTTTACTACTCACTTATAACTTATTAATATACATAGATTACCCTTTTAGTTTTTTACACTATTATCAGGTTTGAAACTTAAATTAATAAGCAACATTTTTATTTGTCAACCTAATTAACTTCATAAAGGGTAGTGTCAAGTCAGGTGTTTCTTTATTTGAAAATACCAATATTGTGACATTCCTATGTAGTAACAGAAAATAAAAATGTCTATTAATTTTACACATTCAAGAAGGCTTACAAAGCAACATCTACAATTTTAATAAAGGCGGCGAATATACGATCGAAAAATCATTCTGAATCTTCTTCTTAATGCTTAATGCCATTAAAGTTACAAGTATGACGTACATACATATAAATAATGATATAATTAAAGTACAACGCTTAAATTGTAAAACAAACATTACAAAATTATTATGTACTCAGCCTAACATAGCATTGTTTGGTGAAGATTAATCTTAGAATAACATCATCAAGTCTGTTTCTATTTGTTCTGTGCTTCGTTACGCGAAATCCCCTTTAATGTAAGGGGAAATTTGTTTGGTAATAATCTTATTATATTTATTCTTGACGTAGGAGATAAATGAATATTATGTTATCTTTATACACCCCTAGACCTATAGTTTAGCTTGAGAGTTCTTACATAAATAATTGTGATGGAAAGTCGTTATATATTTTGTACTAGCTTCCGCCCGCGACTCCGTCCGCGCGGATGTCGGTCTTCGTATGGTAAACTGAAAAATTAAAATTTTTTTTCTGCTTATTTTTTTAGGATAGAAAGTACCTATCCCATTTTGTGCTGGTTTAGCATTCATCGTTTCATCGAAATCGAACCCTTAGTTTTCACGTGATGCCTGAACGTACAGACAGACAAACAGACAGACAGACAGACAGACAATTTTTTTTAATCACATATTTGGGTTTATTATCTATCTAGTAACACCCCTGCTATTTATTTTTTCAATATTTTCAATGTACAGGATTGACCCTTCTACAGATTTATTATTTTAGATTTTGTATCGACCACTACTTTTTAAATTTTGATAAATAATTTCAAAGTCAAATTCAAATTCAAAATTTTCGATATCAAATTTCAACTTACCAATATTTCAAAATCGTACTTAATTTGTTTTCATACAAATTTTTTTCACATTTCATTTCTTTTTTGAAAATTAAAAAAAATACTAATTAGCCCAATTTTCAATTGAAAATTTTCACATTATCTTTTATGTGCTAGTACAATTTTGATTATATTCAAATAGATCCGATGAGACATATGTGCAACTAAACAACAAAAGACATAATGAATTTCGAAACGGCAACGTACCACACTATTTTATAAGACGTTGATTGCAACCAAATTTAGAATGATCCCGTTAAACAGTGTTTAAAGCATTTGAATAATGTTTAAAGTGCATGTTGACTAAACTTGTTAAAATTACCAACGTAATCGAGATGAGATACAATGAAAAAGAATTAACATAAGAATTAACATTGTATTTGCATTTATGAAAAGAAAGAAGTTTATTTCATTAACAATGAAATTTTTACTACTGTTGCTTTATAAGTACGCGTATTAACCTACTGTGCTTATAGAAACTAGTGATGACAGGTGGTCAAGGTCTTCTATAGCAATATTTTCAATTATCTAATTAAGTATAAATACAACAAAAATAAGGAGGTTCTCAATTCAACAGTACGTTTTATTGTTTTTTTCTGTATTTTTCTTATGCGATTGCTTCGTCAACAGCCAACCGAATTTGTTTACGTATTTGATTACGTTGGTGCGTTTTTTCGAAAAAATGCAAATGGTTTCGTGGTGGTCCCACATCAATATTACTATGATTCGATTAGTGCTTTTTGAGTTATACTTAATAAAAATTTTTTTTCACAAAAGTAAGTCAAAAATTTATGCATTATTAAGTGTAACTCAAAAACACTAGAAGGATATTAATACAATTTATGTTGAACCATTTTGGAACTAATTCCTATCACACGAGAAAATAATTGCCAAATCGCAACATTGTACCCAATGAAAAAGTTGGAGTCGGTTTTTGCAGTTTACTGAGCTTAAATATATGGAACTATGTTTTACAAGTTTTTACTTTTTTTTATACTTTTCTAAAGATCAGCCATGACGCACAGAAATATACGACTTCACAAAGCTCATTTTAATTCTTGCTATTTAAAATTCAAAGAGCAGTTGCCAGTGCAGAGATGAACCAAATTAAATACAAAGAAGCTCCCCTTTTCAGATGAAATGCAAATTTTCTTCCTTTGCAACTACGGCGCAAGTATTTTTAGGGTTCCCTTATAAAATTGTAATAACTACTCTAAGTCAGTTAATATCAGACACGGTAATGTGTGATCTTGTAGAGTATTTAAGAACGCTTAGTTTGTTAATCCCTTAACTGTAATAAAAAAACATCCTTTACCATTTTTTTTTTCTTTTTATGCTAATATTATAATTTTTATAGGGATTTTGATCTTTGTAGCTATATAACAAATCTAGAAGGTTTTATTTGTTTGTTTTTAAATGTTTAAAGCTCCCATTCAAATGTAAAAATGTGTATACCAAAACAATATTTTTATATTTGACATATTCGAAAAGTCTGATTCTAAAAGAGAGTATTTCTGATTATTATGTAAACAATAACATGTCCTGACTGACTGATTTAGCATTGCCGAGCAAAAACGGTTAAAGTTACCTTTTATTGAGTAGATACTTCCTAAGGACGAAATTTCCGGAAATTCTATCTATAAGAAGATGAAATAGAGGTGGAAATTTGTATGCAAGACTGTCATTTTTTAAGTAAGTAAAATGAAACTTAATTATTGGGCTACTTATTACAAATAAGTAGATACGTTTTAATTTAATTTAAATAATAAATTAAATTAGTAAATATATTAACCGTGTCTCAAGCAAAGCCGTGGGTAACAGCTAGTAATTTATAAATACAACAGTGTAAGCAAAAGGAGAAAAGGCGCGACGCTGTTTTAAATTTGGGCACATTACATAATATTACACGAAACCCTCTAAATATAAAGTGACTCACGCTTGGCGAATTCTTTTCAATTATGGGCGAAAAAACCAATCACGATAACAGGTATTAGGGAAATTGTGACGGTTTAATCTAAATTTTTAATCGGAAAAATAATTGACATTGTGTTAGCCTATTGTGCAATATACCTTGAACTGTAAACAATGTTTGAGTTTTAAATCTTAATGCACGATTTAGGTAAGAAAATCGGGTTACCTCTTTTTTGCTTCGTGTTCATCTGGATCTTTTTTTAGCATAACCCATGCTCTTTCCTGTCAGGCAGATCTTAAGAGGCGAGCATATGTTACAGGGGTCATTTCCAAACACTTTTAATAGTACTGTGAAGCGACTTGCTCACGTAGGGATTCATAAAAAAAAGTAAAAAAAGTATCTTCACGCCCATATTCCCCGCAGAGATAGGCAGAGGCACAACCAGGGCACCCGCGACTAGTCGAAGATACTAAGTCCTACAATGTGATAGGTGGCAAGCCTATCGCTAACCGGGCACATATCATATAATATATATGTATAACATTTTTTTTATTAGAAAATTGGAAAAACCCAATTTTCTTTTTGTTGCCCGACCCGGGATTCAAACCCGGGACCTAATGCAATCAAGTCCAACAACTGAACCGCTAGACCACAGAGGCGATGAGAGGGATTCATCGTCTTTCTTATTACAACCGTCATAATGATAGTGTCATGTTCTGGTACAGAAGG
>NJDD01004600.1:101459-114637 GCA_002245505.1 Calephelis nemesis | reverse complement strand
CAATTGTCTCTTACCATCAGGAGAACAGTGTGCTTTATTTGTTGTCTAGTACTATAAAAAATATTAAGACACATATGTAAGTTTATATAAGAACTCTTACCCGTGTTGGTCCAGGCTCCTTTGCAGAATAGACCATCTGACTTCCAGCCAGGCAGTTCGTATAAGGCAAGCATAGGCTAACCGTCACTAACGCCGTGTCATCTGACTAGGTGATAGAGTTTCGCAGCGAATCGCTCGGGTCGTTACCACTGCCTTACTTATTCCTACCGCCATAACGTCAGTTCTTGCTATTGATGTGTTCCAGTTCGGAAGATAAGGTAGCCGGTAAATTTGCTTTTTCTCGAGGTCTAACATTCCAGTCTCAGATTGGCAATGCACAACTACCACCTTTAGTGTCTCTAGGTGGCGTTCATTTCTTACCATCAGCAAATCCGTCACTTGTTTGCCTTCTAATACCATAAAAAAAACCTGTATTCAACATCTTGGAATCAATATGCTAGCAAAATTTGGTATTTACAATACTTATAAGATTGAATAACTTTCCGTTGGTAAAAAGTTGTACCAAATCAATAAAAAACAACAAGGACCAAGGTTAAATGAAATGGAAAGAAATTGAAGTTTTTTCAACATAATGCGTCTAAAGACTTAAGCTTATTACAGGCGAGAAACATTCCAAAGCACTTACGGAGAACTTATAATGAAACTCAATATCAATGAATGGTTCCGAATGGAAACGTTAAAAAATGTATTCGGAAAAATAAATCTTCAAGAAGTTATTTCTCCGCGCTATTGAAGGTGCGAGCAACTTTATCGGTCGCTCTTCTAATAAGTCGGGTTTTTGAAACTTTTGAAGTATGGATTTCAATATTGGATTCTTACTTTATTACTTTCTTTAGTTTGCGCTACGAACTCAATTATGAGTTCCTAGTATGGTATGTAGGTAAAAGTTAAAAAATTATCTTCTGTACATATTTTTATATGTACAGAAGATATTAATTTTTGAAGAAAAGATGAAAAACCTTACAAACAAATACTCAAATCGAACTACAGCTAAGACCACCGTTCGGATTTCAAACAGATAAATGTATATATTTTTTTTATGTTTTTATGACATTGGAAGGCAAACCAGCAGACGGATTTCCTGATGGTAAGAAATTTCCGCCGCCTAGAGACACCAAAGGTGGTAATGTTGCATTGCCAACCATAGGCCGGGATGTTAGGCCTCGAGCAAAAGTAAGTTTACCGGCTACCTTACCCTCCGAATAGGTAAGGCGGTGGTACCAATCCGGTTGAGTCGCTGCGAAACTCTGCCACCTAGTCAGATGTCACGGTGTTAATGACGGCAAGCCTATGCTCGCCTTTTACGAGCTGCCTGGCACAGGAAGGCAGATGGTATATTCTACAAAGGAGCCCAGACCAACACGGGGGAATAACGCAAAATCTGCGAAGGAAAGATTTTGAAAACTTATTCCTTGAAGGGATGAAACAGGGGATGATAGTTTGCATGACGCTCTGTATTTTTTGTTTCACTCTAATGTATTTGGCATGAATATATAGAAAAACTATGTGTTTAAGTTTTTTTTTAGATTAAGTATTATGTAGATAGCCAACTGATTGCAGATTGAATAGACAATCTGCTTTCCTGCCAGGCAGCTCGTCACTAACACTGTGAAATTCAGCTAGGTGGTAGATTTTGGCAGCGACTTGTTTGAATTGGTACCACCACCCTGTTTCTGCGACTACAACGTCAGCGCTTGTCGTCGAATCGTTCCGGTTGGGAGTGAAAGATAGCCGGTAAACTTACTTTTGCTTGAGGCATAATATCCCGGCGTGAGGTTACCAATGCATTATTACCACCTTTGGTGTCTCAAAACGGCATGAACATCTTACCTTCAGGAAATCCGTCTGCATGTTTGCCTTCCAATATCATAATAAACTCCATGGCTCCACTGATAAAAAGGGATAACCGTTGCCTATAGATACTGTAGCTAATGACCGTGTTAGACCTAACGTGTTACCTTTCCCCCTATTCACCATTCCCCACAGGACCATCAAAATCAGTTGCCTATTGGCTGAGTAATTGCATGACAAACATATAAAAAAATAGTCAAATTAACATTCTCATTGTCTAAGTATTATATTTCATAAAAAGAACCATCAAAATCAGTTGGCTATTGGCTGAGTAATTTCATGACCAACATACAAAAAACAGTCGAATTAACATTCTCATTGTCTGAGTTGGTTAATAAGTACAGGCTGGCATTCCCAAGCGTGTTGTCAACTCGTCTGCCAAATTTTCCGCACTAAAGGCTTTGCGACAAGTTCCATTGCTTCAACAATTAATCTTACAACAAAAGAGCCAACACATTTTAAACAATTCAAATAAGATTAAAAAAAGAGTTACAATTTCAATTTGATTTTTGATTAATGTAAGATTCACAAAATGTTCAAACATTTTAAAATGGGGGGTTGAAATGAAATGGATCGAATTTATTAGTGAGTAAATAACCTTCACAACTCTACCCTCAGAGATAGGTAGAGGTATTCGTACAAGCAGGATATATACGATTACCTGAATATACTTAGTTCCACAATGTGATAGGTCACAAAGCTATCCCCAAGCGGACGTCTTATTTAAATCTAGGCAAGGTTTTTTATTAGAAAAAATAACAACTTACATGTTTCTATTAGAAAATTGAAAAACACATTGCCCAAATATGAGTTACTGTTCCCAGGAATCGAAACCAGGATCTCATGTAGTTAGCACTGAAGCGTTCGATTCAAAACGACTCAAATAAATGTCCGGTTATGTGTCTATCGTATCACAACTTTGGAACGGATGAAAAGAATTCGACACGAATTATTTTGTTTGGAAGCTGACGTTATTGAGATAGCTATTCTATTCTTAACTATATTTTTACTTACTAGCTATTCTATTCTTAACTATATTTTAACTTAGTTTTTGTTTGGGCTTATTAAAAACAAAACTGTTAAAAAAAGAAAAACAAGGGAAAACACGCGAGAAAATTCCGTTTCCATGCAACATTTTGTTTTATTTCAATAAAAATTTATTTATTGATTACTCTTCTTCATCATCCATCAGTATTTTTTCAAGTCAGCAAAACAAGGAAACATTCAACTTATTATTTTTTTTAATTTTTCCATGTTGGTGCCAGCTGCATTTGATGCTAAGCAATTTACATATTATAATTATTAATCGCCTCTATGGTTTAGCGGTCCGGCGTCAGACATGACTTCTTGAGGTCTCGGGTTCGATCCCCGGGTCGGGAACAAATATATTAGAAAATGCAAATTTTCAATTTTTTAATAAAATACGTTGCCCGGTATTGGATATGTGCTCGGTTGTCGAGAGGCTTGCCACCTATCACATTGTGGGAATTAGTGTCTTCGGCAAGTCGTAGGTGCCATGGTTGTGCCTCTGCCTAAAGCTTCGGGGATATAGGCGTCACGATGCTTTCTTTTTTTTAATTAATTATAGGTATGTAATAAAAAATGTTTATTTGTGAGTAACACAGTGATCATAAGTAGGCTTTTGCATCGATTCTTCCAGATTGTTAATAAGTTCTACTCTTTCAAACATTATAATGTTTACTAATGTTCTTTTCTAGTTTAGATAGCTGGCAATTCCGAAACTTTGACGTAAGAGTTTGACATTACTATTGGCCACATATAATTTCCACCTGGAGTGTCCAAAAAGATATAATTCTTTTCTTATCAACGGGCATTTCATCTGCTTTTTCCTTCACTTTCATAAAATAAGATATTTACTCCGAACGTTTTCGTGTATTTAACTGTGTATAAATTGTGGTAGGTACTAATCCAGAGAAATGACTCCTCAGCTCCAGAGGTCTACCATCACGTCTGACTGACTGTCATAATGGAACATTCCAATAACTAAAATAATTTTATTGGGGTTGTCTTAGTCGTATTTCTGCACTAGCTGTTGACGGCGGCGTTGCCCGACTGCTCCTGTGGGACCATTAAGTAATGGGACATTTTTGCGGTATAAAACTATCCTATTTGTTAATCCAAGATACCCTCTATGTGTGTGCCACTTTCATGAATATCGATTCAGCAGTTTTTGCGTGAAGTAGTAGCAAACAAACAAACTTTTGCTTTTAAAATATTAATATCATTAATAAAATAAGAAAGAGATCTATGTAATGAGCAAAACAAAATGAAAGATCCTTTATAAGTAGGTAATAAATAATATTTCTCTGGATAATATATCTCTGGACAAGCTACACAAATTGAATCTAACCCAAAAGTAAACAAATTATATGGTTGTATTATGCGTGTTAGTCAACGATACTAATACATATAAATACTTAAATAGATACATACATACATACGTATCTTCACGCCAAGTTCCTTACGGGGTAGGTAGAGAGTATCGAGTGCCAGACCTCACGATCCTGACAAACCTGTCTTGCTTCCTTCACATTCATTACCCTTTTCATACAAACACGCCGGTTTCGGAGACTCTTGACACCACCCTCGGATAATATCCGATTGATCTGATCGTGAAATGTCAGCCTTGGTCTCTCCGGGTACCTACATCCATCCACATTCGCATTGTATATCTGCTTTGTTAATCTTTCATCTGTCATTCTTTCCACATGCCCGAACCAGCGGAGCATGCCCTTTCGCATTTTAACACCAAAACTTTCAATCCCACTCTTTCTCGGATCTCACTGTTACGAATGCGGTCAGCCAGCGTTACACCACAGATTTTCCGTAGTGCTCTCAATTTGACCGCATATATCCTACTTTCATGATCTTTCTGACATACCCAACTCTCGCTTCCATACAATAACGTTGGGATAAGCACAGAATTATGCAAAGCGAGTCTAGCTTTTTGACTCAAAACCTCGCATTGGAATAGCTTACCCAACGCTCCATTCACACTATTCCCTGCACTCACTCTCTTCTAAATAGATACTAGAATAAATTTAATATACATAATATTTTTAAGGCGCTATAAGGTAACCTATCAAATTCAATTAACTAAAACTCTACATAATGTTCCGAAGTTTCCGATTTATTATATTTACTAGTACACGATAAAAATCCCTTACTTTTCAAAAGTATTGTCCCTTTGTCAAATAGTTTTAGATAAGCGTTTCCTTTTGTATCGTAGTTTGAGATCATTCGGGGATCTATTGTTTTGATCCAGGAAAATCCTTTATCTGTAAACGGTTTTTGAAGGTTTATTTTCTATAAAACGTTTTGTATTTCTAAAGGTTTAAAACTGGGTAAAAAAGCATCTTCACGCCCATATCTCCGAAGAGGTAGGCAGAGAGAGGCACAGCTAAATAAAAATATTAGACCTAGTATCTTCGGCTAGTCGTGGGTGCCCTGGTTATGCCTCTGCCTACTACTTCGGTGATATAGGCGTGAAGATACTTCTTTTTTACTTTTAGAAGTGAAACTTCTTTAGAATCGTTGTGATTTCAAAACGGGTGCAACGGAAAAGCGACAGGTAAGAAACACAAGTATATATTCATCTCACTCTTTTGTCGATTTACTGAAGGTTTACTTCTGTCGTGTGTGAATCACCACACCTTTTTTTCTAAAAAAAAGTAGCTCACACTAAAAGTGTAGGAAGAGACATCCACTATTAGCCGAGACACTGTCCCACACCTGTCAGTAGTAGCAAACCTATCGCTAACCAAGAACATATCTTATTCCGGGCAACATCGTTATAATAGAAAATTGAAAAAAAAAACATTTTCTCTAAGCATGTCGGCATTAGAAGCCAAGACCACATGAAGATAAATTCAACACCGAACCACTAAATCACAGAGTCAACAAAAACAGAAGAGGGATATCTTAAGTGTCATTACTAATATCTAAAAATACTCGTACTACCTTAAATTTATTTTTCCTTTCCCCAGATTTAGCGTTCATTTACCAGATCTACGATGAATTCTTAAGACCTGTTGAGGTACTAATATAAATTGATCCGAGGAGACTCACCTTAGATTACAGAAACCAATATCGGCAGGCTCCAATTCAAATTCTCTCCAATTCGAACTCAATTAAACGATTATTCCTCTTCTCGACGTGTAATACTAGGATTTTGGGGGAATCAAGTCATAAGATAGAGCGAAATCAACTTCTAACTTAACTTTTAACAAAACTGCATAAAAGTGAATTGTGTACAATCGAGATATTTAAAAAAATGTCTCTGTTGGTGGTGTCAAACCCGGTGACTGACCCCAAGTTGACAATCATTTATGTCCTCATGTCACTGGTTTTATTTGGGAGCAGATTGATGCAACATAAGCTTGACGGAAAATAGGGGGTGTTATAAGTTAAATGTGGCTGCTTGTGTGTATGTGTGTGTGTGTGTGCGTGTTGCATGTGTATGGCATCATAATTTGTGAACGGATGGACCAATTTCAATTCGATTTTTTTTGTTTGAAGGCTGATTCGCACGAGTTATTTTTAGTTTCATAACATAAACATCTTATGCTAACTTTTGATAAGTTATTTAAATATTTATCATTAAGAATATCAACCGATTTCCTAATTGTAATTTTAATTTGTGACAGCTATTGAAAATTAAAAGTAGTGTATTAACATCTGTTTCATCGATGTAATAGGCTGAAGTAGAATACTCATGGCTGCTTGATAATGCCTTTCGCCAACCAGACACTTATTTAGTGCTGGTAAATGTTGTTTTTGTTACTAAGAAGTGAACGGCCAATATATCTCCTAAAACACTGTCTTACTTTATATGAGATACAGTTTTTAAGAGAGTTAAAGTAAGTTTTGATAATATCGCCTTTGTGGTCTAGCGGTTCAGTTGTTGGACTTGACTGCATGAGGTCCCGGGTTCGAATTTTGGGTCGGGCAACAAAAAGAAAATTGGGTTTTTCTAATTTTCTAATTAAAAAAAATTGCTCGGGATTGGGAATGTGCCCGGTTGGCGATAGGCTTGCCACCTATCACATTGTGGGACTTAGTGTCTTCGGCTAGTCGTGGGTGCCCTAGTTGTGCCTCTGCCTAACTCTTCAGGGACATGGGCGTGAAGATGCTTTTTGATAATAATAATGAAAGTTTATGAGTATTCGATGTAAAGTAGTAAAGAAGCGAATGAAAATTCTAAAAACCTCAGCAGCATACCTTAAAAACTAAGAACTTTATTAAAAAATATTAATTATTTTAAGGGTACATCTGCTGTAATTTGGAACACGTTGAAATCCTAATAGCCTTAAATTTAAAATGTGAATTAAAAATTCTAATCCTTAGCAGCTAAATACCTAAAAACTTCAGCTTTGTTTTAATATTAATTAGGGACATATCTCCTGTTACTTGAGACACGTTAATCTCATGATAAACCAAATTGAAAATATGAGTTTCCATAAAAAATAAAAACTCCAATCTTATGCAGCTGAATACCTGAAAAGCTATGAACTTTACTTTTGCTTAAATACCTTTAAAGGCATATCTCCTATCATTTAGGACACACCGAACTCATGATAAACCTGAATTGATCTTCCCCTTGTAAGCCGTTCTTGCGTATAATTGACTCTTCCCTATCATTGCCTGTTCGATCCTCAAAACTGGTACATCAAAACCGTTTGAACAAACTTCTATTAAGGCTTAAGGAGTTTCTTAAGGCATATTTTTTATCGTTGTTTGTGGCTTTGCCTACTATTGGAGTTACGTAGCCAAATCTCTAAAACGGAATTTATAGATTCGATATATCCACCTGTCCATCTGCATGTCACATTTTTTTATTCCATAACTATTAAACTATACAGTAGAAACTAAGTGGGTGGGTTTATGATGGAAAATTTCACAAAGGAGTCTTATATCAACTCCTCTTAAATGGTTTGCTTAGTAACAAATAGGTGTACGCTGTATATTTTTGTGTTTTTGTGCGAGAGTTGAATATGAATGAATTATATTATATTTGTTCAATAGGATCAACAATATCACATGTAATAGCTTTGTTTCATATTTCTGAGCTTTTTACTTTAGATGCTCTTCTGATTATGAAGGAATGACCTACGGCCATACATTATGAGCTCTCAGGCTAGAAGACGATGGCTCTTGTTCGGCCCGTATATGTAATGCTCACCGTCAAGTTATGCATGACTCCAGAAGCACAAAACGTAGTAGGTATCAAACCGCGATACAAACTTATAAAACATACGTACTTTTAGCCCGCGAACCAGCGACAGGTTTTTTCGACTAATTTCCTTTCAAGCGATAGTTCGTGAAATTATTCAAAAAGTTGTGTTATGAATCATGGTGAACGTCAGGTGTCGTTTCATGGTGGGTAGGGCAGTGGTAACTTTTCAACCCCTTAAAAAGTTTTCAGTAATTTAATTCCGACTGAAAATATGATATGTGATTATTAACGCAATTATTGAATTACAAAAAGTCAGCTGACTGTAGCGTGGCACGTGCTAGATCATACGTCAGCTGGTCACACGAACGTTTAAAAAATAACATTTTTCGCTCAACGATTTCTTCTCAGTTTAAAATGTGTCAGAGAGTCTAGACAAATGGCAAACGCTTCCTATCTATTCTATTCTAACAAATATTAACGCCTTAGCAAAATCGTTCATCAGTTGGTAGCCAAATGTACTACGAGATGGCGAACGCTTATTCTATTCAATCGCTACCAAAGTTGTTTATGTTTCCGAATTTCATTCCCTTCATTCCGTTCTCAAACGTCATTTTAAAGTGTAGCGCGCGAGTTTTATGGTGATTTGGGAAAAGTTGAGACAGTTTGTCTTCTATTTTTATCTATTTTTATTGTATCTATTTCTATTTAATTCTTTTTTGTGTCTAGCGGTTCAGTTGTTGGACTTGACTGGTAGAGGTCCCGGGTTCGAGTCCCGTTTCGGGCAACAAAAATAAAATTGGATTTTTCCAATTAAAAAAAAAACGTTGCTCGGGATTGGAAAGATGCCCGGTTGGCGATTGGCTTGCCACCTATAACATTGTGGGACTTAGTGTCTTCGGCTAGTCGTGGGTGCCCTGGTTGTGCCTCTGCCTACCTGTCCGGGAATATGGGCGTGAAGATACTTTAAAAAAAACACTAGAATATTATAGTAATTATAATATTACTTAAAGTATTAGAAGAGTATAGAGCAACCAAAAACTTGAATTTTGAATTTTGAATTTTTAATTCTTTTACATTACATGGAAAGGTACCAATACTTTCCTACATTTATTTAAAAAGCCCTTTCATTCTAATAAGAAACTACCAAAAAATAAACAATGACATCACCCAGTCACCAATCAAGTCAAGCCCTTATCCTAGTTTATGTTTATGTTAGAGGCATGGAGACCTATTGAGACCCCAGCAAGGTCCTCAAGGACGAATTAAAAGTGTAAGGATGTGGAATGAACTCGCTAATATATTAAATTATCTTGGTGGTGGCTTTAAAAAATCACCAAAACATACAATAACAATCACATAAACACATTTTCACTTCCACACAGCTGCCAGCTAATCAAAATATTCGCCATTTTGTAGCGATAACTTCAAGTGTTTGGCGTCCGCCTATTGTCGTTCGCTTCTAGTAGAATTCGTTTGTCAAACCGGCCACTTGGCTACGGTTAACGATAAAATGAATGAAGTATTCTGACGTTTCGTAAAATCGTTTAGACTACAATAACATTTGGCTACCAATTAAAAACTCTATTCGTCGGATCAAATTACATATCGTATACTTATGTCAATCCCATACAATGAGAATTCTATTCTATTCCATTACAATAGCGTTTGTGCCATTTGTCTAAAGGTCCAGGATAGTTTTTATGCTAAAACTTGGCCAGTCCTTTTATTATAACACGTTAAACTGTTATATATAGTATAACACATATCTGTGTACTTAAGTTTTTGTCTCTTTTTATCATCAATTTTTCTTTCCATTCACATAGCTATATATGTAGCCATAGAGATAAAAATAGCCCACATTACACTTCAGCCTGCTAACTGTCTCTACCATAAAATAAAGGTTGTCTGATAGAAATCCCTTTGTTTGGCAATAAGACCGCCTTTTCTGTACAACAAACTATAAACTTATGCTGTTGATAATATTTAAGTAGTATTCACTTGTTGACTGTACACAATAAAGAGTAAATTAATTAATTCATTTATTCATATTTCTTCATTGCTCTAAAAGTAGGACAAAGAAACTAACACCATGTATAAATAGACAAGCTGAATACCGCGACTTCAGCACAGTAGATTTTCATACAAACTTTAATCTCCATCCATAAGGGGATGTTTTTTTAAAAAAGTAGCTTATGTTTAAACTTGAGTCTTTACCTATAAGCATTTTAAATTTCATCGACATCGGTTCAGCAGCTTAACCGTGAAAGAGCAACGGAAAGGCTTTCGCATTCACAATATTAGTAAGGATCTCAAGATCAGCTATATTACATATTTGAATTGAACCATTATTGTTAAGGCTATAAAAATGTATCGAAAGTACAGTGAATTTTACGAGGGATTGGAGTTCTTCCGATCCCGGATTCCATGTAGGATCAATCCCACTTTATCAGTACACTGCCTTCACCGCAAACCGCTCACAAATCCGCTCCTCGAATTGGACAATTCCGGGATTCGCGGTACTTTAGAACGCAATCATATTAGTTTTGTTTTTATAAATTGAAATTAAAAAATTTGTTCTTCAAATTTAATAGTTGTCAGATTTATAAATAAGGCTCTGTTACTAAGGTAGTTTAATAGTAATTATACTATACTATACTACTCCAAATAAAAATCTAATGTCACTACCGGCTTCCTTTTGTTTCGGTTTTCTAAATAAACATCAGATATTTGTTGTTGTGTTTATACCACAAAAAAAAATTGACTATACGTTCTACTCTTGGTTTTTTTTTGTATGTATTTATTATTATGTATTATTTGTATGTTCCATTTTTCGTCTTTCCTGAAACTATTTCATCATTTTTAGTGGACAAAGTACCCTTCCAAGATGATTTATTTAAAAAGAAGTCAAGGTCTCGTGATGGAATCCCAAAAAAGTTTAGGAAAATACTTAATGTTTGTACAAATATCTTCACACCCTAAACCCTGAAGAGGTAGGCAGAGGGACAACAGGGGCACCCACGACTAGTCGAAGACAATAGTCCCATAACGTGACAGTTGGGAAGCCTACCGCCAACCGGGCACATATCCAATCCCGTGCAACGTTATATTAGATATATTAGAAAACTGTGGTCTAGGGTCGGGTCGGACAAAAAAAGAAAAATCGAGTTTTTCCAATTTTCAAATTAGAAAAAAAATGTTGCTCGGGATTGGAAATGTGCCCGGTTGGCGATAGACTTGCCACCTATCACATTGTGGGACTTAGTGTTTTCAGCTAGTCGTGGGTGCCCTGGTTGTGCCTCTGCCTACATCTTTGGGAATATGGGCGTGAAGATGTTGTTTTACTTTTTTCTTGCCCGACTGGAGGATCGAACCCGGGACCTAGAGAAGCCTTATTCGATGCCAGACCGGTAGTCTACAGAGGCGATGCTGTGATTAGGTATACTTACCAATAAGATGTCCTTAGTGAAGACTTTTTGTAATAAATCGGTAGAAGAGTGAAATCATAATGTCTAAATAAATGTGTTGAAAAACGGTATCGGCAAAAAATTGGTACCAGATTTTTCTTTTGCGTTTTTTGGAATTTGCGTCTGTCTATCTGTATAATCCGATGTAATGAAATGACCGTAACAAAAATGCAATTTATTGTTACCATAAATACATAACTTCTTTTTTTTTAAATTCTAACAAATAATTATTTTGTTCATACAAATAAATACAATTAACTGCTATTATAGGTATTAGCTATTATATACTATAGCTGCATTTAATATATTCGTATAATGTGTGTAATATATTATAATAGGTTATACATATTGTAGTAGGTAGCTGAATTTAATAAAAGCCATTTTTTCCTATTCGTCTGTTTATTTAATTTATTAATGGGCTGGAATAAATTTATCAGGTCTTTAGCTGCATGCATCTGGTAAAAGTTTTAAAATAATATTCTAAACAAGATTTCAGCAAGTGTAAAGAAATAACCTAAAATCTTTTGAATAAATCACGTAGTGTTGCAAATGGCGTTGCAAAAAATTGCAAAATAAGTATCTTCACTCCCATATCCCCGAAGAGGTAGGAAGAGGCACAACCAGGGCACCCACGACTAGCCAGACACTAGTGTGATAGGTGGCAAGCCTATTACGAACCGGGCACATATCCCAAACAATGTTTTTTTTTATTAGAAAATTGGAAAAACCAAATGAGAAAATAAGTACAGTGCAGTTCCTCTTTTTTTATGATGTTGGAAGGCAAACAAGCAGACAGATTTCCTGATGTTAAGAAATACACGCCGCCTAGAGACACCATAGGTGGTAATGATGCGTTGCCAACCTGACGCCGGGATGTTACGCCTCGAGCAAAAGTAAGTTGACCGGCTACCCTACCCTCCGAACCGGTACACGTCATGACGTTTTGGTGGCAGGAATAGGTAAGGCGGCAGTACCAATCCGGGTGAGTCGCTGCTAAACTCTACCACCTAGTCAGATGGTCAAATCTGCATATTCCAAAGTATTATAAATCTAAGAATTCTTATGCAATGTTTCTACTTTTAAAGTTACTGTAAAAGTATAGTAAAAATTAAGTATTTTGACGCCCATATCTCTAAAGTGGTAGGCAGAGGCATGACCAGGACACCCATGCCGAAGACATAAAGTCCCACAATGTGATAGGTGGCAAGCCTAACGCCAATCGGGCACATATCCAATCCTGAAGTAACTGTAAGCGGCTGAACGCCCTATTATAATATAAATTTTTTTGTCAAAAAATGTTCTTATTTCAACTGTTTTTGGTTTCTTTTTAAAATATAGCTTACTATCTGTTGCCTGTGGTGTTGCCCCGCGTGGGTTATGATTCTACAGGAACACTTTTTGGATAAAACTTATTCTGTGTGTTAATCCAAATAACTTCCTACGTGTTTACCAAATTTCAAGAAAATCGGTTCAGCAGATTTTGCGTGACGAAGTAACAAAAACAAACACACATACAAACTCTCGCATTTAAAATATTAAAAGAATAACGCGGATGGTAAAATTGAATTGTATATTTATCATCAAGATACCTAGCGATGTATTATAAT
>NJDD01004600.1:68533-86565 GCA_002245505.1 Calephelis nemesis | reverse complement strand
TGTCCCAAATACGCTGTAATTTATTTGATTAAAAATGTTTATTTTTTCAGCTTATTTTGAATTAATATCGAAAAAACACCCTAATTTTCAATCGAAAAGTCACCCGTCTAAATATCAGCTTTTTTCAAAAAGTTGGTATGTTTTCTGTTCGTTGAAATCTCTACTTTTCGATGATGAAAAAAAAATATGTTACAATGGTAAATCTTCACAGAAAATGCAAAAAATCAAAAAAAAACTCGAATTCGATTTTTTTTTAATTTTTATAAAAAAAATTGAGCTATTTATCAAAATTAACACTTTAATTACTCGAAAAACATTAGATTACATGTTACATTGATTAAAAAATTGCAAATAAGAATATACTACTATAATTAACTAAACAAATAGGTTAATAAAATTAATATTTAATAAGACATTTACAATATTTGGAGAAAATTATCGAATGTTCTTTAAATTATATGCGTAGATGTCTATTTATAACTATTTTAAGAACAATTATATACCTGAGTGACCTACGAAAAATAGTAGCCCATCAAAAGGTATTTCATGGAGAAGTGGGGAAGGGGCTAGGCGAGTTCGGGTCTTACTACATACATGCCTACTATTTCGTAGCAGCTGTTACAACCATTAGCCTAACCAATATTCGAAATACAGTACAATATACAACATAGTTTATAAAAATACACGTGCACGCTTAGTTTCTTGAAGATAATTGTGACAAGTTTACTTAAAAAAAAACTTTTCAAATCTGCATAATAATAATAATAATAATAATAATTATAATATACTATATATATAATATTAAATGTAGATACTTTATTACGATTACGTTATTCATTACAATATTTTTAACACATTAATCTTATGATTCATAACTGTTAGTACAACATTTTTGGCAAATAAAACAATAATAATTATTATTAATAATAATCGTAACGTAATCATAATAAAGTATCTACATTTAATAGTACGAGTTACATCTATATTTTTATATGATGAGATTTTCTATGACATAAATGTAATAAGCATTGAATAAATCAACTTTTTAATTGAAACAAATTACAGTAATCACATTTTTGAAATGAAATTATTTATGATAATTAAAAAAATTCAAATTCGAGTTTTTTTCGATTTTTTGGATTTTCTGTAAAGATTTACTATAGTAACATATTTTTTTTTTCATCACCGAAAAGTAGAGATTTCAACGAACATAAAACATACCAACTTTTTGGAAAAAGCTGATATTTTGACGGGTGACTTTACGATTGAAAATTAGGGTGTTTTTTCGATATTAATTCAAAATTAGGTGAAAAAATAAATATTTTTAATCAAATAAATTACAGGGTATTTGGGACATAAAAAGGTAAGTTTTCACCAAATTTCGTTAAAAAAAAGAAATTTTTGTAAAAGATAAAAATAAAAAACCAAAAACTTGGTTTTTTGAATTTTTCACATAAATTTTGAGGTTATGTGAAAAAAGTGTAAAGACAAAAGTTATAGATCTTTTTATTACCTACAACTTTGCCATGTGACTTTTTTCGATAGGACTTTTAGTTTTGCCGGAAATCAAGATAAACCATTTTTTACCCTTAAACCGCCCCCCCTCCCACTTCCCGAACTCGGATCGACCGTAATTTATTTTTCCTTTCATTTTGATCATATTCTCCTCCTTTTCTAACGGGTTTCATCCTACTACTATTTTATTTGGTTTTAAAAATTATCGACCCTGGTCTAGAACGGATGTAAGAGTTTTGGTTGATGATGTAGTGCTGGAACAAGTGAATGAAATTGTATATCTTGGTTGTGCTTTTAGCAGGGATGGAAAGTACACCGTGGATGTAGAGAGGAGAGTGAGTGCAGGCAATAGTGTGAATGGAGCGTTGGGTAAGCTATTCTAAAGCGAGGTTTTGAGTGAAAAACCTAGACTAGCTTTGCATAATTCTGTGCTTATCCCAACGTTATTGTATGGAAGCGAGAGTTGGGTATGTCTATGGAGAGCACTACGAAAAATCTGAGGTGTAACGCTCGCTGACCGCATTCGTAACAGTGAGATCCGAGAAAGAGTGGGATTGAAAGAAAGTGTTGGTGTTAAAATGCGAAAGGGGCTCCTTTGGTTCGGTCACGTGGAAAGAATGACAGATGAAAGATTGACAAAGTAGATATACAATGCAAATGTGGATGGATGTAGGTACCCGGGGAGACAAAGGCTGACATTTCACGATCAGATCAATCGGATATTATCTGAGGGTGGTGTCAAGAGTCTCTGAAACCGGCGTGTTTGTATGAAAAGGGTAATGAATGTGAAGGAAGAAAGACAGGTTTGTCAGGATCGTGAGGTCTGGCACTCGATATTCTCTGCCTACCCCGTAAGGGACTTGGCGTGAAGATATGTATGTATGTATGTATGTATTATGGTCCAATTTTGACCAACGGGCGACTATTAGTATTTGCAATTTTCACAGACTTTTTAGTGACAATTGTACATAACATAGTAGCATCAACTTAGCTGTTAAGCGGTAAAATCGGAACTATACTGCTGTTTCTAAAGTGTGAGCACGGTGTTTTGGCGCTATCGAGAGAAAAGATTATCAAAGTTTTTTCATAGTTATTTCATTTCGTGTTTATATTGATTGAAATTATTTTATTTTAGTGGCATTTCAATACAATTTAGTTCAGTTATAGTTCACAAATGAATTAATCATGAAAAAATTAGCCTATCGTATATTTCCTCGTTGCCGCCAAATTTCACTACATGAGCTTGAGTAATGAGGTCACCGCTTTACCAAAGAACTCGCCATGAGATATTGGCGACTTAAATCTTATTATAATTAAATCCCGATTTCGTTAAAATCGATCCAAATTTCTACTTGATTAATGGCGTTGTGTTATTTACTTTGAAAAGAAGGTTCTTTTGAAAAGAAAAAATTGGAAAATTGCAGGGAAATGGGAAAAACAATATTTTATTTTTACCATACAAGCTGAACGGGTGGAATGAAGTTCGGCGGGATAGCTAGTTTCATAATAAAACTTCTTTAATTTAATATTCGGTAGGCAGTGACGTAACTCAACATTGTAGATACCGCAGTGGACGTCCGCAAAATGAACTAAAAACGTTCAGAGTTTTAAAATCCGAGCCATTTACCAAAAAAACAAAGTAAAAGTACTGCGATACGTGGTCGCAATACAACTACCAACTATTTTTATACGGAAAGTTGGTAGAGATATATACGAACCTTTATTGTGTAACTTTTTCTTACTTTTAATGTTAACCTAAAACATCAATTTAGTAAACTTTATAGTTACAGTTCTTTTATTTTGTTGTATTTTTTTAGCCACATTAAATAGTAAGTTTCATAATAATGTTTGAAATATTGTCGTTTAGGCTGTTTAATGATATTGAAAAGTTAATTTCACTATGATTTTTGAAATATTGTCGTTCTTGCTGTTAAGTCTATTTAGACAATCTTATGTTAGACAATCATTAATGTGATTTTGTCCAATCACGAAAAATCGCCTCTGTGCTCTAGTGGTTCAGTTGTTGGACTTGACTGCATGAGGGCTCGGGTTCAAATCTTGGGTCGGGCAACAAAAAAGAAAATTGGGTTTTCCAATTTTCTAATAAAGAAATATTGCTCTTGATTGAAAATGTGTCCGGTTGGCGATAGGCTTGCCACCTATCACATTGTGGGACTTAGTGTCTTCAGCTAGTCGTGGGTGCACTGGTTGTGCCTCTGCCTACCCCTTCGGGGATATGGGCGTGTAAATTGTGGTAAAAATCAAATTAAGATATTTTGTGTTGCCTAAGCTCAAAAACGTACCATTTGTAGCCAATTACTACATTTTTAGCGACTACTTAAATGTGTTTAAGGAAAAAAGGAATTGATAATAAAGTATTTGATAGTCATGAATATAGTACAGTTTATGATTCTTCTTCATATTTTTTTATGGTAATGAATGGTAAACAGCTGAATGAATTTCCTGAGGATTAAATTTTAATTAATATCGACTGGGGACATTGTGGATGGTAACGTGTTACCAACTTGAGGCTGGTATTTAAATCTTCTCTGTAAGTAAATTTTGTTGCGTTAATGACTAAAGTTGTGTAAGTGACTAAAACGACTGATCTACTCTTTAGACAAGCGAAGAATTAAAAGGAACATAACGGTGTTAGTAAAAAGGTAAAGGATGTTAATTACGAATAACACGATTCCTTAAATATAAAAACTGCTTAATATGAAAGCTATGTTCATGAAGAGAAGCTAGAACCAACTCATCGTAAATGACGTTTGGAAGATGACTTTGATAGACAGTACACCCTAACTACTAATGCAATCCTACAGCAACTTCAATCTAAATCAACAGGTCTTAAGTTTTCCATTTTTTAAAGTAATCGTATCTGCAAAACTGTACTCGAAAATATTCAACTCACAGAAATATTTCTACGAGCAGAAAACTGAATCATATTTTATATTTAAAGCATTTCATTTTATTTGACGGTTCACGTCCATTTTAGAGGCAATTGTGGTTGTTTTATAACGGGTTAAAAAGGCTAAAAATTGAGCCGTCTCGAAGTTTGGTCGTAAATCTTTGGAATAAGTCAAGAAATATCTAGAAATCCGTTGTGTAGAGCACGTGAGCGGTTAGCTCGCGATATTTGTCGGATATTGCCTCCAATGTCTGGATCTAACATAAATGTGAAATTGCAAGGCGAAATTTACCTAGGTCTTTAATCTGAAGTGCACTGTGATATTGGTTTATGTTTACGAGTTCTTGTATTAAATTTCGTATGAGGGTTATATTCGACGTGCTCCGCAATTTTTTTTCTTTTTTGTCTTAAACTTCATTTTGTAATAACTTTGCTATATTTTTTTTTAAACAAGCACAAGATTGATTTCCTGATTGTTTCTTACATATCTCTACCGTGTTATTAATAAACATAGACTAAAATAGGAGTAAAGATTACAAGTTGCGTACAGATCTGTGCTTAGTTATATATAAACTTAGACCAAAATAGGAGTAAAGTTAAGCTGATATTGCAATCTATATGTTATTGTAATAATGACTGTGATACCAGTTTGAACCTTGAAGTTTTTTAGTCTAGGTTTATTTTAGGCTAGCTGCGGGTGCGTTTCAAATCCAAGGCTATTCTCTGATTTAAGTATGTCTACCGACACTAAAATATCTAGACTGAAACTCGAAATGGGTCAGCACTGAGCTTATGGCACCAGAAATATGTAATAATTTCGTCATAAAAAAGAACTGAACACAAACCTTTTTGATCATTAAATGCGTTTGGAACCATTCAAAGTCACAAGGAAAAAGAATACTCATAAAAAGGATTCATTAATTGCAAAAATATTTTTAAAGCACTTACAAAAATAGGAACATTTACATACATACATATCTTCACGCCAAGTCCATTACGTGGGCGGAACATTTACGAGACCTAAATTTAACCCATCATGTGGATCAAGAGTGTGAACCACAAATATTCAGTAATTTGGACATCTTATTAGAAATATGAATACCTAGCCAAAAGAGCTTAACATTTGGACACAAAATTAAGAGAATTACACATTTTTGTTGATTTGTGTTTCTTTACTTTGTCTTGTCTGCCATTAGTTACGTTTAATTTTGTGGCAAGTCACCTGATTTAAATTGAAATTAATCAAAACTAGCAATTGCTCGCGGCGTTTCCCCAAGTGGATAGTGGTCCCACAGCGAAATTTTAGGGATAAAAATCGTTCTATTTGTTAATCCAAGTTACCTTGTATGTGTGTACCAAATTTGATGAATATTGTTTGAGCAGGAGTAGGATATTTCACAAGTCGTCATAGAGAGTCATGACAGGGTCTTGAGTGAAACGGTTACATCTTTACTCAAGCTCCTTTAACGATATTTGTCGGTATCTAAGAAATGCACGATACACTCATTTCTTCATAAGTACTTCACCTGTACACTTAAACTAAGCAAAATTCAACATAATCCCACCAAAACGGACTAATTTTATTTCCCGGTTCGGGCTCCTTTGCAGAATATACTACCTGCCTTCCTGTCAGGCAGCTCGGAAAAGGCGAGTATAGGCTTATACCGTGTCATCTGACTAGGCGGCAGGGTTTTGCAGCGTCTCCCAGCGGCACTACAGACTTACCTATTAATGCCGTCATAAAGTCAGTGCTTGCCGTTGACGTGTTCCAGTTGGATAAGGTAGCCCGTAAACTTACTTTTGCTCGAGGTCTAATTCCTGGCCTCAGGTTGGCAACACACCATTACCATCTTTTGTGACTCTAGGCGGAGTGAATTTTTTATTATCAGAAAATCATTATTATTTGTTGGCCTTCCAATACCACAAAAGAATACTCCAAATGTACACAAAATCTAGCAATCACGAAAAACCGCTTTTTCTAGACGTCACCAAAACTACAACAACAACACACACAACTCAAAGATTGATATGCAAACTAGAGAAGAAGAGAAAAGTAGAAGAAAGATTGCTAAGACTGATCTTGGTTTTAATGGTTCAAAATCAGGACCAAGGAATACAAAACCATCTACTAAACAAAATACTACACTTTTAGGTCAAACAATTAATTTGACTAAAGAAAATGCAATGAGAAAGTAGAAAGCGTTTTAAATATTTTATTTCACAGCTTCAAGCGCAAAGACTCGGCGTTCGAGAGAAAAAAGGAAAGTTCTTTTCTTTTGCTCTGTCGTTTGACAAAAGTCACCCAGACCGTTATCACACAAGACTTGCTTTCAAGTAATTGTTTTCAATTCGTTCCCGTGTTTTTTACATTCCTTTTGTTTTAAGAGAGGAAACAGTCAAGAAATCGTTATTGGCCTACCGTAAAGTTTGCTCCAAAGGTTTAAGAAATTGGTCTTTTCGAAGTGCTACGTTTTTTGCTCGCATATTTGTTTCATACAATTTCATCAATATATTTCTAGCTGTTTATGCCAGATTTCGTTGTTCTGTGTTACGAATTTCATACAAATCTTCATACCTCCTTAAATTCGTATGAGGGTAAATTTTGAATTAGGATGTTAGTGAGTTAGTATCTTTCTTTCGTTTTCATTATTCTACCAGCAAACGGCAAAATATCCTTCGGAGTTACAAAGTAGAAAACCAATAGGTGTTTCCACTAGTCTAACTTAAGTTTACCTATAGACAGCACAGATGTTACTGGTGCGTTGATATCTAATGGCTGTGATCTTATGCCATGTAGGATAGACATGAATTCAGGCATGATGATGCAGGTTGAGGCGGTGGTACCAATCCGAGTGGACTACTGTACCGCTTTTATGCTAAACTGACTGTAATAACTCAATCACCTAAGTAACAAGTTTAAGAACGATAGGGTTATCACATCTCAACACTGATAAAACACATGAAGGCAGCTGTATAAATTATACAACAGCATTTTCCAATAAAAGATTGTTTTGTACTGAATAATATTTAAGCACTCTCGTCAATTTAAGAATTTCCTTTTCTCTTCACCTCACACATTTTTAACACGTACAAAGAAACTAAAATATGCTTTTACAAAATATGAGCCAAAAATCGATATTTATAAATGTGAATATTTTCTGCCTAAAAGCGTTTGCCGTTCGATGTCATTTAATTCAGTTAAAAGCTTTTCCAGGTGTTAATAACATCGTAAAGAGGTCATGACTGTCCTTTAAATATCACTAAAAACTGTATTCCCTTTATCCTTAGCGTCATCGGTTTATAATTAAATGTCTTATTAAAATGTAGTTGACATCTCTGAGTGCGCGCCTGAATTGCGTAATTACAAATTTGCAAGTATCTCGATAACGCATTATTTTTAAGTTATATGTGACGTCAAAAGCGTCGGAAAATGTTATTCTCTAGGTGGTAGAGTTTCGTAGCAACTTGCTGGGATTGGTAACACCGCCATACCTACTCCTGCCACCATAATATTAGCGCTTGCTGTTGATGTGTTCCGATTCGGAAGATAAGGTAGCCGGTAAACTTATTACCTCAGGTTGGCGATGCACCATTACCACCTTTGGTGTCTCTAGGCGGCGTGAATTTCTCACCATCCGGAAATGAGTCTGCTTTTTTGCCTTCTAATATCATAAAAATAAATCATATATTAGTAAAAACAAGTGGAATCTTGCATATTGAATATGATCTTCTTCCTGGTATCGTTTGAGCTGAATGTGTGAATCCTGAATTAGGAACAAAGGGACATTAACCTATCCTATTGGACTTATTTCATACTGCTCAATTAGTTAATTTCAAGTCTATTGTGGAGAGTGACCAAGCATTGCTTGGCACCAAGCTTCAAAACATTACATATTCTAATTGCATTTAATCAATGTAAATACGAAATCGTCGTATATCTTTAATATTTCTTTGGACTATATTTATCTGCCTGTTTTTTCTACAAAACAGTGTTGGTATTTTGTATCAATATTGCATCAAGATTCGAACAATTCGTGGTATGATTTTTATTTGCCAATTCACTGTCCGACGTGCGGTGTGTGCAGTTTAGTTATTTGTTCACAAACCGTTATATGTGGAAAGATACAACTGTACACACAAGTTACGTAATCAGGGCACGCCACGCGTTTACTGATTCAAATTCACTCAACGAACTATGGAAAAGCGTTGTATAGAATACCCAAGAATGTATTCCGAATTTTTAATGCAAGTTTATATTTTTCACTTGTGGTAAATTTCAGGGTTCTGTGACTAATGGAAACCCCCGGTATCCTTATAGATTAGACATTAAGTGACTATGGCGTATACGCCATAGTCACTTAATTCGCGAAATATTTAGAGTAAACATACATGACATGTAATTGAAACTAAACTGTAGCGGTATCATACGATTTTTTATGTTATATGAAGGCAAACAAGCAGACGGATTTCCTGATGGTAAGAAATTCACGCCGCCTAGAGACACCAAAGATGATAATGGCGCGTTGCCAACCTGAGGTCAGGATGTTAGGCCTCGAGCAAAAGTAAGTTTACCGCCTACCTTACCCTCCAAACCGGAACACATCTTAACGTTATGGCGGCAGGAATAGGTAAGGCGGTAGTACCAATCCGGGCGAGTCGCTGCGAAACTCTACCACCTAGTCAAATGTCACGGTGTTAGTGACGGTAAGCCTATTCTCGCCTTTTACGAGCTGCCTGGCAGGAAGGCAGATGGTCTATTCTGCAAAGGAGTCCGGACCAACACGGAGTTGGTTTGACGTTTGTCAAACTTAATTTTTATTTTTATTTAAAAATTGTGTGTGTACTTATGTACACGCGTTAGAAGTTATACTTCTTCGGCGTAATAAGATAAAAATCTTTTTAAAAATGTTATCTTTTGCCTTATTTTGCATTTGTAGACAAAATGACACTAACCATAGAAAAAGGTATTTAATACATTAAAAGTTTTATTATAATGCATTATCTAGTTATATAAAGTTAATTTAATATTTAATAAAAACTAAAATGTTATATATAGCTAACTTAATCATGTCGGTTTTTCGTGACGGTGTACGCGCGCATCGTAAAAATTTACCCTCATCAATCTTTTTCCTAACGCGCCAAAAGAAGTATAACTTCAAAAATTAGTAGCCATTTTTTCACGATATACTTATTAGTTAAAATACTAAAATACTTATTAATTCAACTCGAATCTGATTTTTTCAATGATGGTACCCGGGGAGACCATGTATGGATATTACATTATCAGTTCGCTCGGATTTGTTTTTTGTTGTGTCAAGATTTTCCAAAACTAGCGTATTTGTATAAAAAGGGTTATGAATGTGAAGTGAGCCAGACAGGTTTGTCGCAATCCTGTGAGGTTTGGCACTCGATACTTCCTGCCTACCACGTAAGGAACTTGGCGTAAAGATATGTATGTATAAGGTCATATCAAGATTACTATTTTAAAGTGTCAAACTTAATAATATCACTTTAATTAACCGAATTGAAAAAAAAGGATGTTTTCATTTCGACTATTTGTTTTCTAGACCAAGTAACTAACCGATTTTGATGGTTATTTTATAAAAAAATAGGTCATGACTCCGAGGTATTAATTTTATTAGTTTTATCATTCGACTAATCACGACCTTATCAAAGAGGACGTCAAGATGAGTGAAAAAATATGCATTGTGTAACACTGCTGTTAGGATGTTAATAAAATTTATGTGAGACCATTTCGGAAAAAATTGCCTACTTTAAAAAAAAAATCAAATCGCGACTTGGTACCCAAGGAAACAGTTGGAGTCGGTTTTTGCAATTTCACTGCGCTTAATTATTAAAGTCTAAAAATTCCACGACAAAATCTCTCAAAGAGCTTCAAAATCATTGAAGTTTTCTTTATTTTTGTCTAATACTAACGTGTTAGCACAAAGACATATCGCTCTAGTCTCGCCTTTATTGCATGCTCCGTCGGGACTCTAATTTAATATGACCTTCTCGATTTGTTTACAAAGAAAAATTTATTCATGAAATTTGTTTTCGAGGGCCCCAAATAAAACACTCCCACGGACCAGGACGCAGCTTAAACTTTTTTATATCGTAAAAATAAATTTCATATCTGTATTCCACAATAGCCCTGACCGTCTTATAAACACGTTATCCTTGTGGAGATTTGAATAAATTTAATAACATTTTGTTATCATTCAGTCGATGAATGTGGGAGTTTTCTGAAAACCATTTTTGTTCAAATATTTTTTATGAATGTTAGGTTTTGTGGACATTTTATGTATGTTATTTGTTGTTATTGAAAGTCTTGTGAAGAAATTGATATTTACTTTTGTATGTTTAACAGCGAGCTGGAGTGGCAATAGTATGGCCACATTGCTCGCAGAACCAACAACCGCTGGGGAAGGAAGGTTCTCTAGTTGCGGCCCCGCACCGGAGGACGTGGTGTTGGACGACCTTCCACCCGGTGGACTGACGATCTGGTCAAAGTCGTGGGGAGTCGTTGGATACAAGCGGCTGGTAACCTGACTCGTCGTGGCCTATGTCCAGTAGTAAACGTCCTCGGGCTGATGACGATGATGACATTTTACAGTTTATTTCCTTAGCATTGTGACTTCAACGCCCGCTAGAAGACAAAGCATTATGATTTCATACTCCTACGACTTGCCCGATGGTAATAAATAACTCTGACCTATTGACACTACACATGTCACAGGTGCGTCACTAGCCTATGCCTAAGCCAGTAACCAAAATAAATTTGTTATGTAAAAAAGCGGGGAGGAATTAATTGGAATTTTACTTCGTGCTGACAGTAAAAAGCATAAATTCGATTACAAATGAACTCTAAAAAAGGATCGCCACGCCCATATCCCCGAATAGGTAGGCAGAGATACTACCAGGGCACCCACGAATAGCCGAAACACTTAACATATTCCCTCAGGTTTTGTTGTCCGACCCGGCGATCAACATGTGAACCTTGTGAAGTCAAGCACAGTACTGCACCGCTAGACTACAGAGCAGATAAGATTGTTAAATAAAAAAAATAGGAATACAGAAGGATATTAATGGGAATTTGCAAAATTACTGTAATTCAAACCTTAAGTGTATACAAAAATACTTTCTATTTTTACGCAACCCAACTGTTACTGATTAGCCTTGTTTTGCACCCAAAGGTTAAGGGACACTTTTTGCTTTAGGTTAGGAAAGCACTATATCTGAGACAGTGAACTTTGTAAGGCCAAAGACAATATATATTTACTAATCTCTGGTAAGGCCTTATCGTCTAAATTTGATGACATCGCGATGGCAGCACTAGCTACGACGTCTGATTCCATTGTGAAACTACTCCGGAATCCATTAAAATTTACTACACAATATTATGCATAATATGCATATAATGTTTATGTACTACGACGACGTAGTCGACGACAAGCGATAAGAGTCCGCACTATTAGGTTGAGAAATTGGAGTCGGTTTTCTTAAACTAGTGGGAGCCCATTTGTCGAAATATACAAACACTAACAAATTGTAAGTTATTCGATATATATATTTTTTTATAAAAACGCCATGTTCATTTATCAAGACCAACTTCTTTGTTTCCAAATTTTATGAACATGATTTGTGCGCCATATGTGATATTTTATCACTGTCAATATATTTGTTTGTGTGTGTCAAATGCATGATAGTATGTGTTGTGGATTATTTTTTGATTTTATAAACTTTATAAGCATTATCATTGAAAAATATTAGCGTTCTGCACTTCTCCTACACATGAACTATAATTGTGCTACATTTCATACTTCGTCGCCGCATTTTTTGTAAAATGGGTTCAGAAGTTTTTGCTTCACGTAATAATATTATGATTATACCGCTTTTAAATTGTTTTTATAAAAATAACTTGTAACTTAGCACACAAAATAGTTTTCAAACGATTTCATTTTTTTTGTTATTTTGATGTAAACTATACAAACAAACCACAAATAATATTTGAATTTCCGCTATTGGTACAAAAATATAAAACACACACACACACACACATATCTTACGGCGTAGGCAGAGCATATCTATCTGGTGCCAAATATCGCGCTCCTTACAGACCTACCTAGCTTTTCTTTTCTTACAAACCCTCCAGCTTCGATATTCTTGAAACCACCTGTATAAAATCCGGGCGATAAAAGAAAAATAAAATAATACTTACCTAAAATACGCAATAAAAACCTCTTTCCCCTTTTTATTCCTCCCCTTGTTGGAAATGGCAATGTTATTACAAATAAGAAAACAATATAATATTTAACTTCCAGAAATAACATTTGTTTCATTAAATTTATTCTGAATCCATTGTTTTGTTGATTCATTTTTGCTTCAATACCATTTAAGTAAAATTCGATGGTACCCTATAAGCCCTTAACAAAAACATCATTGTTACAATAAGAAGTTTACCGGCAAATCGTATTATTTTAAATACGGAATTCTACACTATTCAAATACAAAAGCCAATTTACAGTATTTTAGGACGAATAAAGGACATGTTTAATTTTTTTATGATATTGGAAGGCAGACTATTTTTCTGATGGTAAAAAAAATATGCCGTCTTTGGACAAAAAAGGTGGTAACAATGCGTTGCCAACCTGAACGCGGGATGTTAAGTAGATTTCGAAAAAAAAAAAATTTTATCAGCTACCTTGTGATCCGAATCGAAACACGTCAATCGTAAGCACGGACGTTATGGCGGCAGGAATCGGTAAGGCAGTATTACTGATCCAGAAGAGTAGTTGGATCAACAAAAGCTGGTATAGGAGGACCAACACAGGGTTAAGAATATTCAAAATCAAAATGATGAAAATCAGCCACCATTTTGATATCTTTTTTTTAATATTTTTTTGAAAATTTCGACTCTTTTAACTAGCAGAGAGACTAAAAACAAAAGGAAATTAAATAAAATTCAATAATAAACTAATAAAGAAACAATATTAAAATTGTACAAAAGTTGCTTAGCACTCTCTAGTGGGACTTTGTTATTTTGCAGAAGAATATTGCAGAAGTTGGTGTTAGTCCGGGCTCCTTTGCAAAATCTGCCTTCCTGCCAGGCAGCTCGTAAAAGGTGAGCATAGGCTTACCGTCACGAACACCGTGACATCTGACTAGATGGTAGAGTTTCGCAGCGACTCACCCGGATTGGTACCACCAACTTACCGATTCCTGCCGCCACAACGTCATGACGTGTTCCGGTTCCGAGGGTAAGGTAGCCGATAAACTTACTTTTGCTCCAGGCTTACCATCCCGGCCTTAGAATGGCAACGAACTATTACCACCTTTGGTGCCTCTAGGTGGCGGGAATTTCTTACCACCAGGAAATCCGTCTGCTTGATTACCTTCCAATATCATAAAAAAGTACTCTTACTTCTTACTTAATTCTTAATTCGGTACTTAATGATAGTTTTACAAGTTAAATGAATTATAGTAAAGTGTCTTCAAGCCCATAGCCCCGAAGAAGTAGTCACAGGCACAACCAGGGCACCCACGACTAGCCGAAGACATTAAGTCCCACAATGTGATAGGTGGCAAGCCTATCGCCAACAGGACACATATCAATCCCGAACATTTTTTTTATTAGAAACCAAATTTTCTTTTTGTTGCTTGACCAAGGAATCGAACCCTGGACTTCATGCAGTCAAGTCCTACACATGAACCACCAGACCACAGCGGCAGAATTAAATAAATTTTAAATAGTGTTTATGGGACACTAGACAAGGTGTTCTATTAAGTATTTAAAATTTTGTTGTTTGCAAATTTGTCTACTTCTAGTTATAAATTTAATTGAAACTGCACAACTGTCAAAAGTTTCATTAAAACAAAAATTCCTTTGTCATTGCAATAGCTTGTTAATCACTCTCAAAAACACAAAAGTCAAAGCTCTGTATTGCATTCACAGTGGCATGTCAAAAGTCCTAGATTAACAAAAGAGCAACGACATTCGGAGGGGATATTAATCACCCGCAGTCTTTAAAAGCTTCATTTTAAATACTCGTATGGAATACCCACAAAATTTCACAGTGCTTCGCTAAATCGTCGGACAGTATCTGCTGTCTGGTGCAATATCCTGTCCAGCTCCAGCTCCAAGTACATTTGCACAGACGATGTAAACGATACTAAAAGAGGGTTCATGTTTTACGCTACTTTTAGCTCAGTTAAATGTCTTATCTGGTTTTTGCTCTAAACGTTTTATTGTTCGTTGTACAAACTCGATTTTATGAGACTTTGTAACTTTGACGTCGTGAATTTCGTTCTTGGATTTTTTCGGGTTCTTGAAAATTCTTCTTCTTCTTTATAAATATGGCTTTCGATCGTTTTTCACGACTACTTAGCCAATGTCAAGTAAGTTAATCAGTTAATTCAGTCAGTCATAAGTCGCTATGTACAAAGTCATGTCAGGTCAGGGTCTTGAGTAAAGTGATGGCTTCGTTACTCAAGCTCATTTAATAGATTTGACGGCAGCGAGGAAATAGACGATATACTAATTTCTTCATGATTATTTCATTTGTACACTTTTACTGAACAAAATTGATCTGATTCCCACCTAAATTAACCAATTTCACTCTATACGAACACGAAATTCAATTATCTCTCTCTCTCTATATCATAAAACTCTCTTGAAAATTAACTAAGCTCATATGTTATTGACTGATTCTGCTCTAAAAATATGTCAAATATTTTTTTTAGTTTTCAGGACGGTCGTGTGCATCTGCCTTTAGTCAAGTTTATATTTGCGTTTAGCTATCAGATGAAGCAAAATCAGGATTAAAATTATCTAAAATTAGCGATAAGTCGTTATAAAAAGTCATGCTGTGCTCCTGGGTAAATCAATTAAGCCCATACTCAAGGTTGTCACGTTATTTGGTGGCAAAATGGATATGCACAATGCCCAAATCCTTCTAATATTACAAATCCGAAAGTTTTTATAACTGTATGTTTGTTACTTCTTCCCGCAAAACTGCTGAACCAATTGTCATGAAATATGGCACACATATAGAGTATGCTGGTGGATTAAATTTGTCACAAACTTGGGTTGACACATAGGAGAGTTTTATTCTGAAAAATGGTCCTGTGGGACCATTAACGACGTGAGCGACGTGGCGGTCAACAGCTAGTTAAATCTTCACTTGCGTAATTTAACTGAACAAAATTGGATAAAATGTAATTAATATTGAATTATGTTATTCGATAAGACACGAAGTTTATTAATTACGAAAAACTGCGACCATTTTCACTCCCAATGGCGCTAAAGCTCTATCGAATAGTTATTGTATTATTAATCTGGATGACTGTAGAAACCTAAGAGCAAACTGGCTATAATTTTAAATACTACGAAAACTCTCCATTTAAAAAAAAGTAATGTATGTTTTGAAGGTGCTTGGAGAATAAGACGTTGTGAATGGTGAAGTCAGTTAACGAATAGAATTATCAATAAAAATATGTAAATATACAAAGTACCGAAAGGCTGAAGAATCCAAGGAGTTAGTGGTATATCTAGGGCACTCACGATTAGGCGAAGTTTTTACTTAGTTCCACAACGTAACAGGTGAGAAAGCAGGCGACACATGTCTTTTATTCCAATTCCGAAAAATGATGATAAAAATATAATTAACACATTTTGACTTGCCTGAGACCGAAAACGGACCATTTGTAGCCTCTAAAAGCATTTACCAAAATGCATTTGAGGAAACAAGCACTTGATAAAGTAATATTAAATAAGCATATTGATGCATGAGTGACTTCTTCCATAATTTTTAATTTTTTTATGGAAGTGAAAGGCAAACAGCCGGATGTATTTCCTAACGATCAAATTTAAACACACACTAGGGACATTGTAGATTGTAATGTAACGTATGGTAATGGTTAACCTGAGGCTGGAACTTAAATCTTCTGTGTAAGTAAATTTTTTGTGTTCATGACTAAAGTTGTGTGAGTGAGTAAAACGGCTGCTCTACCCCCTTCAATTGTGGTAATACATAAAACGACACCCTACTTACAGAAACTGCTTCGTAAAAAAGCTGGATATAGGAATTAACTTTTGGAATATTATAACTTTGATAGACAGTAAACCCGAATTACTACCGCAATCCTACAGCGAATTCAATCTAAACTTTGAATGCTTTGTACACTATTTTAATTAATTGTATCTGCAAAACTAAACTCGAAAATATTCAACTCACAGAAATATTTTACCAGCAGAAAACTATATCATATTTTATATTTAAATCATTTCATTTTATATGACGGTTCACGTCCATTTTAGAGGCGATTGTGGTTGTTTTGTAACGGGTTAAAAAGGCTAAAAATTGAGTCGTCCTGATGTTTGGTCGTAAATCTTTGGAATAAGTCAAGAAATGTCTAGAAATTCGTTGTTTAGAGCACGTAAGCGGTTAGCTCGCGCTATTTGTCGGATATTGCCTCCAATGTCTGGATCTAACATATATGTGAAATTGCAAGACGAAATTTACCTAGGTCTTAAATCTGAAGTGCACTGTGATATTAGTTTATGTTTACGAGTTCTTGTATTGGATTTCGTATGAGGGTTAAATATTTTAAACGTGCTCTGCAAATTTTTCCTTTTTTGTCTGGAACTTTTATTATAATGATTCCGCTATATTTTTCAAGCATTTATAGTATTGGATTTCGTATGAGGGTTAAATATTTTCGACATGCTATTCCAATTTTTCCTTTTTGTCTGGAAATTTATATATTGTATCTGGATCTGTTGCTAATAAACATAGGAGTAAAGTCAATTTGATGTTCTTATCTGTATCTTTTTGTAATGAGGATTTTTGAACAGTTTGAACCATGGATGTACTTCAGTCTTACTTTAGTCCAGGTGCGTTTCTAATCCAAGGCAACGCTTTCATGTAAGTATGTCTATCGATAATTATAATGTTTAGACTGAAACTCGAAATGGATCAGCACTGAGTTTATGGCCACAGAAATAGGTGATTTATGTAATACTTACTTCATTAAGAAGAGCTGAACACAAACATTTTTGACCATTAAATGCATTTGTTCGAAATGTCAATTTAAAGTCACAAGGGCAAGGAGTGGTCATAAAATGAATTTATTCATTTCAAAAGTATTTTTAAAACCCTTGATATACATAAGTTTGTGAATACACGAGAGCTTTGATGAGTGTCACTCAATTTTGCGGTGATTAAGCCACCTGTTTCGAAATCCCAAAGAGTACCTAGCCGAAAGATCAAAACTTTTGGACACAGACTAGTGCGTGAACTACAACACCTTTTTTGAAGACAAAAAGCATTTCTTCTAGTAAAAGATTGTGACATTTGTTTTTCTTTACTTTGTCTTTACTGCCATTAGTCAAGTTTAAGTTTATATAATTTTATATAATATTATATACCTGATTCGAATAGAAGCATTCAAAATGACCCAAACGTAATCATAGAAAGCCAAATCAGATTTTTTTATTTATTTTTTAGTCGCCTCTGTGGTTTAGCAGTCCGGGTTGGCTTGACTTGACTGCATGAGATCTCGGGTTCGAATCCCGGGTCGGCCAACAAAAGCCAAAAAAAAAAAA
>NJDD01004600.1:48589-68517 GCA_002245505.1 Calephelis nemesis | reverse complement strand
CTTGCCACCTATCACATTGTGGGACTTAGTGTCTTCGGCTAGTCGTGGGTGCCCTGGTTGTGCCTCTGCCCACCTCTTCGGGGATATGGGCGTGAAGATACTTTTTTTATTTTTTTTAAGACATGAAAGACAAACAAGCAGACTGATTTCAATAAAGTAAGAAGTTCATGCCAACTAGAGAAACCAAAGATGTTAATGGTGCGCAGCCAACCTGAGAGTGTTAGGCTGAGAGTGTGAGTGAGCGGAAGAGTTAGGCCTCGAGCTTTAATCTCCGGAACGGACAATGGTAAGCTTTGACGCCAAGGTGGCAGGGTCAAGACCTCTATAAAGCGGTTACCGCTTTACTCAAGCTCTTTTAATGAGATTTGATGGCATCTAGGAAATGCACGACACACTATATTCTTTATAAGTACATCACTTGTACACTGAAACTAAGCAAAATTCGACATAATGCCACTTAAACCATCTAATTTCACTCAATCTTCAAATCAAATTTAACAATCATGAAAAACCTGGGATCGCTTTATCTCAACGGCTCCAAAACTCAAAGACTGATATCCAAACTAATGGCCCCTAACCAAGGCGATGTTAAACATCCAGAAAAGTAGAAGAAAGTTGTTAAGACTGATCTTGGTTTTAATGGTTCAACATCAGGACCAAGGAATACAAAATCATCAACTAAACAAAATACCACACTTTTAGGTCAAACGATTAATTTGACTAAAGAAAATAAAATGAAAAAGTACAAAGCGTTTTAAATGTTTTATTTCTCAGCTTCAAGCGCAAAGACTCGGCTTTCGAAGGAAAAAGGAAAGTTCTTTTCTTTTGCTCTGTCGTTTGACAAAAGTCACCCAGACCGTTATCACACAAGACTTGCCTTCAAGTAATTGTTTTCAATTCGTAGCCGTGTTTTTTACATTCCTTTTGTTTTAAGAGAGGAAACGGTCTAGAAATCATTATTGGCCTACCGTTAAATTTGCTCCAAAAATGTAAGAAATTAGTCTCTATTTTTTAAGGGGAACGTTTTTTTGCTCGTACATTTGTTAAATAAGTACCATTTCAATGTAATAGTATACTAGCAGTTTACGCCCGACTCCGTTGTTTTAGAATGATCACGAATTTTATATAAAATTTTATGGGACATAAATTTGCGCCCCAAAGGCTTATAATATCTTTCCAAGAAAAGTAGCATAAGTGGAAACTTGGTTTTTAACTGCATGCGAATTAATTTCATTAAACTTGCTTCACTAATTTAGTTGTCAGAGCGTAACAGAAAGACAGACTTTCACATTTATGATAACAGTAGAAAAATCGGTTCTAATTTTTCTTTGTTCAAACCCTCGGAACCGTATTTGTATAAAATCTTAAAAGTATCTGCAAGATTTGGCGATCTTGGCGATCGATACTGCCTGGCTCGCAAAGGACTTTGTGTAAAGATAGGTATGTGCTTATTTATGTGCATGTTAGGTTGTTTGTTTTACGTTGCAAACGTTTCCATGTGACAAGAATAACCCACATCATTAAAAGATGTTTTAGACGTTTGGTGTGTTAATATGCGACTGGAGTTCAAGAAAGCTTTCATAGGTTAGCTTACCAGCATATTAAGTTAGTTGTGTGTCTGGCATTGATGGGCACAATTCATTAAATAACGATGTCTCGAGTTGCGTGCTCTACTCGCCTTCAAAGTCCAGTGAAGTTGTAAAAACCGCTAGGCTAACAACATGTTAGTTAATGAGTAAAGACAGAAAGAAAGAACTATGTGCTATTTGTTTAGTACTTTAGACATATATGTGTATATACAAGCAGTTACTCCTTTATACATAAGTCTAGTTTTTAACATTTTTACCTTTTGTTAACACCCTTCTACCACCACTGGAAAAAATATCCTGTAAAATTTATTTTACTGTGAGTTACAACGTAGAGAAACAATAGGTGTTTCTCCTAATCCAGTTTAAATTCAGCTACAGACAGCACATATGTTACTGGTGCGTTGATATCTAATGGCCGTGATCTTAGGTCATGTAGGATAGATATGGCTTCAAACATGATGATGCAGGATGAGGGGCTGGTACCAATCCGAGTGGGCTACTATACAGTACTAGGTTACGAATGATGGGGTTATCACATCTCAATACTGGCAAACGCATCAATGCAGCTGTGTACATTATAAAATAGTATTTCCAAATAAAATATTGTGTTGTATAATATTGAAGCAATCTCATCGCTTTAAGAATTTTCTTTTTCCTTCAACTCACATATTTTTAACGCGTACATAGAAACTAAAATATGCTTTTACAAAATATGAGCCAAAAATCGATATTTATAAATGTGAACATTTTCTGCCTAAAAGCGTTTGCCGTTCGATGTCATTTAATTCAGTTAAAAGCTTTTCCAGGTGTTAATAACATCGTAAAGAGGTCATGACTGTCCTTAAAATAAGACTGAAAACAGCTTTCTGTACATCCTCAATATCGGTAAATGATTTTCGTTTACAATCGAACGACACCATACTAAAAGAAAATATTAGTGAAAAAATCAGCTTTCCCAAAACACCCTGAGATATTGCAACTTCAAAACGATTCAATATTTACCATTTTTTTATTTCTGATATAAAACTAAAAGTATACTCGAATGTGACATGTGATTTATGACAAACTATCTGTTTCCCGCGGCGTTGCCTGCGTGATAAATTGGGACTAGGAACATTTTTGCGGGAAAAATCCTAATGACAAATGACAAATAATGAGATGGCAATGTGATGGTGGAAGAAAGAAAGAAAGAAGAAAAATTAAACGTCATTAAAAACCCTTTCTAAACCTTCTTTATTAACTAATATTTGAGACTAACTAAAAACTTGAAGGTATTATGCATTTCCAAACGCTTAAATGCATAAATGCATTAAGGCACATGCCTAAATAGACTAAACAGCCTAAAGGACTATATTAAACATAATTGTGAAATTTACTTTTCAATTAAACAGCCTAAAAAGTATTTTCACGACCATATCCATAAATGTATATGCCCATATCCCCGTAGGCAGAGGCACAACCAGGACACCCACGAATGGCCGAAGACACTAAGTCCCACAGTTGATGGGGATGGACAGATGGCAAGCCTGTCGCCATATCCAATCCCAGGCAAACTTTTTATTAGAAAATTGAAAAAAACAAAATTTTCTTTATGTTGCCCGACCCGACCCGATCCTGCAGTCAAGTCTAATACCTGGACCGCTAGACCACATAGGCGATCGATTAAACAGCCTAAAAGACAATATTTAAAACATTATTGTGAAATTTACTTTTTAGTATAACTAAAAACACAACAAAGTAAAAGAACTGTAACTAAACAGTTCAGTAAATTGATGTTTCAGATTTACATTAAAAGTAAGAAAAAGTTATACAATAAAGGTCCGTATATATTTCTGTACCAACTTTCAGTTTAAAAATAGTCGGTAGTTGTGTTGCGACCACGTATCGCAGTACTTTTACTTTGTTTTTTTGGTAAACGGCTCGGATTTTAAAAGTCTGGACGTTTTTAGTTCATTTTGCGGATGTCCACAATGCACTGCGGTATCCACAATATACAGTTCCGTCACTACTTTTCGGAATATTATATTTAAGAAGTTTTATTTTAATAATCACAATTTTCAGTGGTAGCCTTGAGAAACTGTTCAAGACATATCAAATAAGACCAAATAAAAAAAAATAGGTTAATATTAGGAATTTTGGGAAGATTATGTTAGTCCCGTCCCCGTGTTGGTCCGGGCTTCTTTGCAGAATAGACCATCTGCCTTCCTGCCAGGCAGCTAGTAAAAGGCGAACATAGGCTTACCGTCACTAACACTGTGACATATGACTAGGACGTAGAGTTTCGGTGCGACTCCGGATTGGTACCACCGCCTTACATATTCCTGCCGCCATAACGTCATGACGTGTTCCGGTTCGGGGGGTAAGGTAGCCGGTTAACTTAATTTTGCTCGAGGCCCAACATCTCGGCCTCAGGTTGGCAACGCACCAATACAACTTTTGGTGTCTCTAGGCGGCGGGAATTTCTTACCACCAGGAAATCCGTTTGCTTATTTGCCTTTTAATTTCATAAAAAAAAGAACCAAAAAACGATGTAACTTAAATGGCCAATTTTACCACAGTCATAAAATTACGATTGAATGATGATAATCAAAATGTATGCGTACGAATGTCAGTCACCGCCTCACATGTTGGGTGATCCGTCAGTCAAGTCAGTGATTGTAGTAAACCTGTTGGCAAAACCTATAGTGGGCCGTTGCCCACTATTACATGTGTGTGTAGTTAGACGGTAGACGATTGTTTATGTAACAGCTCTAGTATTTTGGCATCAAAAAAATAAAGATGGCGGCTGTATGACGTAATTTAAGGAAAGGAAGAAATAGGTTTTGAGTAAACGGTTCATCGGAGCCAATATCATGATTTTACGGCGCTATATTCTCCAGCGTCTCCGTAAATTATTTGTAAAAAAACTTTGAACAACGCGAAAGCTACTACCGTTAGTTAAGAGAACTAATTTTGAGACCAAAAACGCTATATTTTTTGATACTTATATTACCAGACGTAATCAAAAAAAACTCATAGTAAAGGCTCTGAATCTAACTAGGTAATTGTGAGTTTGAAAATACAACAATAGGAATGGCATTCAAAATAGACTTTGCCAGAACGGATATTGAAGTTTTAGTTGATGTTGCAGCAAGTGAATGAAATCGTAAATCTTGGTTGTGCTTTTAGCAGGGATGGAAGGTATATCGCCGATGTGAAAAGGAGAGTGTGTTCAGGGGATAGCGTGAATGGAGCGCTGGGTAAGCTATTTCAAAGCGAGGTTTTGAGACTAAAGTTAAACTCGCTTTGCATAAATTCTGTGTTTATCCGTTCAATAGCTTGAAGCCTTTACATGCCTCTTAAAAAAAGAAAAGAAGTCCCAACGTTGTTGTATGGGAGCGAGAGTTAAGTATGCCAGAAAAAGTAGGATAAAGGCGGTCGAAAACTGTGATTTAACGCTCGCTGACCGCATTAAGTGAGATCCGAGAATGAATGAGATTGAAAGAAAGTATCGGTCTTAAAATAAGAAAGTGCATGCTCCGCAGGGTCGGTCATATGGAAAGAATGACAGATGGCAGATTGGCAAAACAGATATACAATGCGAATGTGGATGGATGTAGGTACCCGGAGAGACCAAGGTTGACATTTCATAAATAGATCACTCGGATATTATCCGAGTGTGGTGTCAAGAGTCTTCGAAATCGGCGTGTTTGTATGAAAAGAGTAACGAATGTAAAGGAAATCAGACAGTTTGTCACGATCGTGAGGTTTGGCATTCGATACTCTCTATCTACTCCTTAAGGGACTTGGCGTGAAGATATGTATGTAACAAAAGTAATATAATATTTAATATTAAATATAATAACGTATTTTCATGTATTTGCGCTTTTATCAGCCGTGGACGTCAAAACGTCTGAAAAAACGTGTTATAATTGAATTTCGCAATGAATAAAGACAATGGAGGCATGGCTACATTGTTTTACTTGCAAGCCTACATTTTGAAGGTAACAATTAAAATTCATTTCAGGATTCGAGGATGTTACAATTGTTTTATTCTATAGAATTTCGTATGGATAAATTTGTATAATAAATATATTTCTGTAGTCATAGTGTAGGTGCTCGCCATTATCTGTCCCGTTTTGAAGAGTAGTGTACACGAATCCTATCTTATTCACACGAATCAATGCTATCTATAGACACTGTATTTTTTTACATAAGAGGAGCAGCCATCTTGTTTATGGGGGCCGCCATCTTGTTAGTCTTCTGAGAAGTGAAAAAAATCGGAAGAGAAATTTTTGTATTGCTATAAAATAAAAAATTAAGCGCAGGCCACGGCTTCGCACGCGTTTTCACAGGAACCCGTAGTGCAATTGGGATTAAAAGTCACAATCTATCTTTTTACCAAATATCAGACAAATGTTCAGCAGCCCAGCAATTCGAGCATGAAATAGTTACAACAGCACTTACATACTCACACACTTTCGCTATTATAACATTCATAAGATATTTCTAAAACTATGGGACATAGATTTTTCAACAACCTGAAATAACAAAGCAATAGTAATCTTTACGCCCATATCCCGAAGGAGTAGGTAGAGGCACAATCAGGTTACCGTGGGTTTTTGTTAGTGATGGCCTATATTTTAACCAGTGCTCGCCTCTTTCAAGCAGCCTGGCAGAGACGCAGATAGTCTATTCTACCGAGTAGACTAGGACCGACACGGGTTAATAATACAACGACAAAGTCGTGGGTACTTGCCAGTGATTTAAAAATATATATATGCATTTATCATAAAAATTAGCTTTATTTGGATACTTGTCGATACGTGACCACTAAACAAAACTTGTACACATATTCCGTAACTAACTTTTCCTTTCATACATTCCTCAAGAGATATCCCTTAAGACGAGTTATTCGGTTGGTAACAATATTAATTAATTACATAACTTAGTACCTAACTAAAGGTTGTCAGAGTCTTACAAAGACATTCGCTCTTATCAGATTAGCTATTGGAACTCTAAAGGGGCTTCATATCGTTGATCTTCACAGGCGAGGTTTTGAGAAGCAACTTCTTGACAGTTTAGCAACTTTGTTGTAAGGGTTTTGGCTTATCTATTTACGAAGCGTTATCGAGCTTTCACTTGAAACGTTTAATTACATTAATTAATTAAACCTTTTGCTGGTTTTGGGAAATTCACATTTGTTACTAGCAAAAAATATGTACTTAAATATTAACCATTTATATTAAAATCTGTAGGCCGAGTCTTTATTTAAAAAAAAAAACGCTTAGCTAATGTTGCCGTGATTTTGAACTGAAACTTGGCCAAACCTGTCGTACTTTTTGATATAAAATTAGGTATCGTTATACTTTCACATTACTTATATACGTTTGCAAGTAATTTTAACATAAATATATATGTGTAGATAAGATGATATGTAACTAAGTAGAACACACCATCTACCTCTCTGCCAGGCAATTTGTTAGAAGTGAGCACTGTTTAAAAATGTTATTACCAACAAGGCCGCTTGTTGTAGAGACAGCAACTTGCCCGGAGTGGGATCCACCACCTTACCTATTCCTGCCGCCATGACGATACATATTTGTAAATATCTCAAAATAGTACATTAATGACAACACGATATCTATGGTGACGCTGTAGCTACCGAGTTGCTCTGCACACCCAAACTTTTCCTGACCTGGAAATGATATTGCTTAAAAGTTACTTGAGAATTTAAAAATATAACAGAATATGTTAAGTCCTCATAACATGAGGACTCAATATGTTTTGTTGAGGTTTACCGTCGGACATTGCGTCATAATTCAGATTCCGTACGCATCACCTCGATATGTTGCACTTCGTGATTCTGAAGATATTTCTTGTGGTACCAGTTACAACGGTATTACCTAATGGATTCCCGACTTGGGAATTTTCAAAAAAGAACGTATTTATTCCAACGCGTCTATGGGATCTCTGGTGCTACGAATGGTCATGAGTGTCGATATTTGTTTACGATAATGGGACCTACCTACCAACTTTTTCGCCCCTTTTTAAATAATAAGTATATAGCTGGTGTATCTCCACCCGGACACGCAAGCTGGACACCACTCTGCCACTGGTTTTGCTGATAATAACTCACATAAACAAAAGTACATATAAAATTCTTACATACGGATTCTTAATTTATTATAATTTTGTTTTTATTTATTGAGCCTTAACTGTCTCAGGAGTACGTTTTAGTAAATCCTTAGCTATTTTAGTAAATCTTATACCTTTAAACGAGCAATTCTTGTATATATATAAAATTGATACCTCGGAATCGGCTCCAACGATTTTCATGAAATTTAGAATGTACGGGGTTTCGGGGGCGATAAATTGATTTAGCTAAGAATCATTTTTAGAAAATGTCATTTCATTCGTGTTTAAACTTAAAAATATGATTCTTTCTGACTTCTGTTAGCGAATAATAATACTATTTTTTGTGAGCAATAAAGTTGTTCAAGCAGATGGCGTAGTTAAGTGACACGAAGTCAATGAGTGTTTGCTAAGAAATTTTATATTATGGGTCGTACTTAAATATAATTTCCAAAAAACACAACTTATTAAAAAAAATACCGAGCAAAGCTCGGTCCTCCAGGTACTATTTACTGATTAGAGTATCTCCACGCCACTGTTACGCCGTCTCTTCTCCTGACTGGCTAGGTTTGGAAATGGCGACAGTTTACGGTAGACATAATTAAATTTACATTTTAAAATTGTTTGTAACTTATAATTTAAATTGTAATAAATGTAAAACAATTGTTTGTATCAACATTAAAACATTGTAAAACATTGTAAACAAATAATTAATTACTTTTCTTAAATATTCAAATATTTGCACACCACAATGTGGTAGAATATATTGGAAAGCTTAACTAATTTTGCAGCAACTTCAACACGCACACTCCGCAAATAAATAGGAATATTTTCTTTTTCTTGTATTTTGTTTTCAAGCTCAAATTCCGAAAAAAGTAGCCAGAAGCACAAACAGAACACCAACGAATTGCCGAAAACCTAGGTCTCATAATGTGTATGCCTATTGCCATCCGGCCACAATATATTCAATCCCGGACAACGACTATAAAATTGACTTACCTATTGCGCAAGTTCAGCTGGTAGATTTCACACAATAAACCACAGGACAATAACGCACCGATAAAATTTATGGTGTCTGAAGACCACGGCTATCTCTTACTATCAGGATAGCCGTGTGTTTGTACGTTGATAACTTCAATAAAACGTACATTTTTACGAGAAGTGTTAAATCTTTAAAATGTTGACAATGCATCGAAAACTAAAACTTTATGTTGCAGATGTCTATGGCTATTCTTGATTTTTTTCTGGAAAACTACTAGTCCTATGCCAGTCCTTATACTCGAGTATTCTGGATTTGACTTATGCGAAGCGTGATCGAGCTTGAAACAATTAATTACGTTAGTAATTCCCCGTATTAGTTGGGACCAAGAAAAGAATATTGGCCAAGTGTTTTCCAATATACAGTTCATCAGAGTTATAGATTAGTTTTTTTTACTAACACCGTGACTAGGTAGAAGCGTATTGAAAATTTATATAGTTTGGTATTGCCTTAACAATAATGCTTGTAACTTTCTTTTCCGCTCTACAGGATTATCCTAACAAATTACACACGAGACTTAACATTCAAACCTATTGCTGGCAACACACCACTAACATATTTGGTGTGTAAAAATCATGGATAGTTTAAGCAATGGGAAAAGAAAGATGTTATGTTATATCAGCTTAAAGTCCTACCATACACACTTTTTTGATGTAAACGCTGTAAACTTTTCTATTTATTTATACATTATTTTAATACTTTATGTTACGCTATAGCCAACCGGTTTTGCTTTTCACAGCCCTAATCTGGGCTTTATAACTAAAGATAAAAAGTTTGTAGATATTTGTATGTAAGTTACCGATGGTACCCGGTACGGTCTCTAGTTATAAAGCCCTGATGATGCTGTAAAAAGTGAAACTGGTAACATAAAGTATTAAATAAAGTGTATAGTGGAAAAGCACAAGCGTTAACTTAAAAAAAGTGCATATACAATGAAATTACCCAAGTGCCGATGGTAACAAGTATAGATTCTAAAGTCCTTTATATCTATCCTACTCTAAAATTATAAATGCGAAAGTTTATAAGTTTGTGTGTATGTTTGTTACTCTTTCACTCTAGAATGACTGAACGAATTTGTCTGAAATTGTAAAGACAGATTGGGACTTAGATTAACATATAGGCTACTTTTAATCCGAATCTCACAACGGGTTCCTGCGTAAACGCGGGCGAAGCCGCAGGTAACAGCTAGTATCAAATAAATGGTAAATGGTAGAACAAGTTATTGAACACTACGGTGGCAGAAATATACGGTACTTATACGTATGGCGTTGCAGGTTATATTGTATGTGAAGGTAATCGTAATTAACTAGTAGCATCTTCACGCCCATATCCCCGGAGGGGTAGGCAGTGGCACAACAACCAGGGCACCCACGACTAGCCAGGACACTAAGTCCCACGATGTGATAGGTGGCAAGCCTATCGCCAATCGGGCCCAATCCAATCCCGTGCAACTTTTTTTTATTAGAAAATTGGAAAACCACAATTTTCTTTTTATTGCCCGACCCAGGATTCGAACCCGAGACCTCATGCATTCAAGTCCAAAAACTGAACCGCTAGACCACATCCGTCTTAATCAATACTAGACGATTTGTCTCCATCATTTATTACGTAGCGCGTGATGTTCATAAGCAGAGATTGCGGTCCTTTGATTAATTAGGACCATCAACACAATAGAGCAGATATCGATTTAATATCAGATCGCCTATCATACACGAATAATTTAAAAGAAGCCTGCATAATAGACGTAGTGCAGTTGCATTTGTCGCACAAGAAACGCACATTGCAAATTTTTCATGTTAATGAAAAATAAATATCCGTTGACAATATTCTATACAAATTAATTAAGCTCCAGTATCTGTTTGTAGTAAAATAACCACATTTTACTACAAGCATGTAAATAAATACATTACCAAAATAATATTTATGTACAAAATTTTGTTTCTTAGGGCTCATCTCTAAAATGGCTGTACCGATATGACGGGACTTTCACCGGCAAGTAGCAGATGTAATAACTAGTAAACTAGGCACATTTTATTTTAGAACAAATCAAAATTAAATAATTAATTATCTAACTTATAATTAATAATCAAAATTAACTGTTTAATTTCATGCTGACGAAGTCGCGGACACAGCGTATACAATAACTTATCTGCGATAACAATGTCAGTGTGTAAACCTCTTTAGTTTGGTACAATAGTTAAATTTGAACACAGAAGCTCTGCAAATGTATGCTTAATCGACCAAGTAATTTAGTTGTTCATACTCTATTGCATTTCACCTGTGTGGTGTCTTTGGCAGAATTTTTGTATTCAAAGCGTATTCTTTTTCATATTTAGTACTAAGGTATGAATAACTTCTTTAATTTTAGTTGTTTTTAAGTCCAGAAAACAAGGGGTGCTTTAAGTTCATGGTGTGTGTGTGTATGTTTTTGTGTGCGTGCGTGTGTGTATGTGTGTGTGTGTGTGCGTGCGTGCGTGTGTGTGTATTTTATTTGTGTGAAAGCAGACTTCATGAAGACAGTTCTTAGCAACATAACATTGGAGTTTTGTCAAGGATAAATTGACGTTTTTACACGTTTGGTTAACCATGATTTAATCACCTCGTTGGTCGAGGGGTTAGCGTACCGGCTACTCACGTTCGTTTCCCGACGTTAGCAGACGTTTGTGTGATGAATATTTAGATGATTTTGCACATCTGAGTCTGGATATTTATTATATCAAATTACAGTTATTCGGGTATTTACTTATCTGGGGGCACGGCAGTGCCCCCGCCAAGTCGAGCAAAAAAAAAGCGGCACGGCCGTACCATCCTTTTCTCGAAGCAATTCGGGCCTTTTTCGACCCCCTATAATTCGGTTGTGGATAAAGCAAGAAACCTGAATCTTCAGTAACTAATCCGGCATTGTATAAACACGGAATATTTAAAATTTCAGTCAATTTGAACCAGTAGTTTAAGAATGACAACTTGTTAAAGTTTCTAAATTTTGTCACTCACTGACTCACCGATCATCAAAAGTCCAAGGCACTTCTAGCAGACTTAGAAGCTTCATATTTGGAATACATATAGAGTTTAGTGTCTTAATCATGGGAAAACTTAAATATTTTGTAATTTCGGTCCAGTTTTCCAAATACACCAACTGCATCAATAACTTTGTAATCCCATATAAATATATTGGAGGGATTACAAAGTTATTTATGCAGTTGGTGGTTGGTGGTGGTTATAAATTTAATAGGTGTAGATAGGTACCTACCATATGAGGCAAGGGAGGGGGTATAGAGTGGGTAAGGGTGTGTTTAGCCCATGAAACTGAACAACATTATTACTTGTAAAATGGTCGACGTAATGAAAAACACATGATTGGACATGTCTTGAAGTACGAAAATCTAATAAAACAATATATTATAATTTAAATCTGTTATATATAAATTGTTGGCGCGACTAGCCTCCTTACAGACAGACTGGCCTCTATTTTACTCTATGACTGACAAGCAAAATATACGCCAAAATGACAGAACAATGAAATGTGAATGCCTTCGAGCGAGCGGCAGCCGCACGCATACGTGCGAGCGCCCTCATGCTGTTCGGATGTGCCTCGAAACCTAACCTATAAGTTTGCGATTTTCATTTATAATTTCGATGTAATACCAAGTGGGTTAATCTATTTAGTGTCTACTTGAAGGACCTTCTGTTCGGATGTGCCTCGAAACCTAACCTATAAGTTTGCGACATGGATCTCACAACTTTTGACGGTAGAAAGACTGAGCTGCGAGACTTGGGTTTTTTACAGGATGTTTTTGATGGGATAAGTATTTCAATGTACTGTAGAGGTTGCATTACGAGTTACGGTTGTAGAGGTTGCTGTTTAAAAAGTATATTTGAATTTTAAAAAGATTAATTGAATTTTAAAAGAGAATCACAAGTCAATTGGGGATTGGAAAGATATTGGAAAACAGGTATAAGAAGAAAATAAAGTATTTTAAATATGTAACGTTTTAAAAAGTCCTTTTATTATTATAAAATATAGTAAAAATAACACGTCCCGGTGTTACATTACTATTAGCTGCTTAACTAATAAACATATTTTTTATTAACCTGTATTAAAAATACATACAAATTACAATAAAGGTGCAACATAAACTCGTAAGATACCAGATCCATATAAGTTGCTTACGTTGGGATTAGATTCTATTTCTATGATGTATATGTATCCAGATCCAGATTCGGTAGCAATGGAATCATCTCTGAAGTACGGGCTTTTAAATGAAAAATGTTTTTGTAAAATATATTAATCAGTTCAATTCAGTAATCAATTATTTTTATTGCTTTAAAAGTGATACATGTTTTTTAGGTATACATATACCAAATGAGGATGGCTAGTAGATTGTATCTTTTAGATTTTTTGAACGGTTCAATTGTTGGACTTAACTGCATGAGGTCCCAGGTTCGATTCCTAGGTCGAGCAACAAAAAGTAATTGGGTTTTTCCAATTTTCTAATAAAAAAATCGGAATGGGATATGTGCCCGGCTTGCGATAGGCTTTTCACCTATCATATTGTGGGAATTATTGTTATTGCTAAACGTGGGGACCTTGGTTGTGCCCCTGATTACCTCTTCAAGGATATGGGCGTGAAGATACTTACTTACTTTTTTGCAAATAACAGTTTAACTTACAACAACAAAATTAAATGTTTTTAAAATTATTGCTGTTTTTAAAATAATGTGACTTTAAGTACAAATTTTGAAATATTTTCATTGATTGTGTTATTTATTACACAACTTTTATTTATTTATTCATGTCAAAAATATAAGAGAATAAAAAAGGAAGAATATACTAAAATCGGTTAAGCAGTTTTTGCGTGTAGGACTAACAAACAAACCAAACAAAAAACTGTCGCTTATATAATATTATTAGGGTTGCAACACGTTTTTTACATGATCGGATCGAATAAGCAGACGGCTTTTTTGGTTGTAAGAGGCAAACGTTGTATATGTGATACTACTACTAGGTTTACTAAGTGGTAGAGTCCTGCAACGACTCGCCCGGAAATACAGGCACCACCGCCTTACCTATTCCTTCCGCAAAATGACAATGCTCCTCATTGTCGTGTTTCGGTTAGAGGGTAGGGTAGCCGGTTTACTGCCTTACGCAGGAGGTTGACCATCGTAGCCTCGGGTTGGCAACGCACCAATATCTTTTTTAGTGTTTATAGGCGACGGCATTTCTTCCCATCGCGAAATCCGACTGCTTGTTGCCTTCCGATAACATAAAAAAAATGAATAGTGTCAATGTCCTAGTATGGCTTGGATGTTAGGCTTGTACAACAAGCGTACCGGCTGCCCTACCCTCCGGATTATCATATAACAACGCAATCTGGCGAGCCGGAATAGGCAAGGTGATGGGTCTCTACCCGGGCAAGTTACTGCACTAATACTAGTGGTATTGTCAGTATGAGCCATTCAAACCATTCAACCTTAGCTCACCCCCTACAACGGACTAAACTATTCTACTTTAGGAACCAAAACCAACACGTGGAAAACGTTTTGTTATTTATTACCAATTCCACTGCAAAGGTATGTCAGAGCTCTCAGATTTCTGAAGATTTAATCTTTTCCCTCGACAATTCCTATTTTACCTGCACACGATCCTAACTCGAGGAATCATGTGTCCATTACCTTTGGCTCAACTCAAACACGTACTAGCGCAAACATAAACTACGTTACTCGGACACACTGGGGAACTAATCCGTTTGCAGTAGATATAAACGTTATTTTAAACCAAAGCGTTGGTAAATAACCGTTATATGTAATTAAAATTGTATTATTATGTTATTTGAATACTGAAAAAAGGGTCTTCACGCCCATATCGCCGAGTAACAACCGCCATATCGACAACCGGGACTAGCCGAAGACACTAAGTCCCACAATGTGATAGATAACTAAGCCATTTTATTACGGGGCAGAGCTGCTGACATTGATACAATTTTTATTATTCAAAAACGTGCTATACGAGCAATTTATAACTTGGAGGGTAGAGCATCTCTAAGACAACTGTTTAAGGAGATTAACATTATGACTATGCCTAGATTATATATATATATGAAAATATAATGTACGTTAGAAAAAATATAGATTAATTTACAAAAATAGGGATATATAAACACAAGAAATAAAATTAAGATAGCTGTACAAATGTTTCGACTTAAAAAAACATCGAAGTGTTTTATTGGCACTTGCGTACTTGTTTACAACAAAATTCCTGAGTGTCAAAAAATTATCGGAAACAAATTTTAAAAATTATGCCAAAAATACCCTCACGAGAAATGATTATTATGAGATTCAGGAATATTTTGCTGACGATTCAGTTTGGACAACATGTTAAATTTAAATAATTGTATCTTATTTTATTTTTTATTTATAACTGTTATAACAGGATTTCAGAATTAGATTTAATTATTATTTCAATGTTATTCACCATTTCTTTATTGACATTTTTAATTTGTTTTTGACATACATTTTTTTTTATTTTTACCTACAAAAATATAATGTTTACATTTTTTAAATTGTAATAATGTGCTATTTCATAATTTATGTTATGTTATTATTAAGTAAGGCATTATTGACTTTCAAAAAATGTACTCAGATACTTATTTTGAACAAAATGAAAAGAAATGAAATAAAAAATACCGCTAACCAGGCGCATAGCCTATACCGGGTGACGTTAATTAAAAAAAAAATAAAAACACATTTTCTATGTTATTTTGTTACATGCCCTGTCGTCGATCGAAGCATGGTCCTGGAGAAATCAAGTCCCACGGCGGCCTTCAATTGGGATTTGATTTTGAGTCTGAACTCTCGAGATTAGACAGTAAAACGTTTTTTTTTTACACTCGGGAAGCGTTGACTACACGATTCGGTTACCAGCTCGAAAAATTTTTTTTTCAATTTTTCAACAAGAATGTCACCCGAGTTTGGATACGAGCCCGGATGGCAATGAAGATCTCAGCTATTCCTTTGTGGGATTTATGAGTAACTTCGGCTAATTGTGGGTGCCTAGTTGTATGTCTATGTCTACCTTTTTAGGAATATATATATGTATATTTTTATTGGAACACATTTATGAAATCAGCTGTTAATGGATTTGGTGACGTAAGAATGGTAATGATAAGTAATCGATACAACTACGGAAGTCAAACCTAAGACCACTTCATATATCCCTTGCACCACAGCGTCAGTGCTCGCCGTTGTCGTGTTCCTTGTAAAGTGTGGGGTACCGGTAGGTTCGCACATATATCTCAAAGTCTCAAAGTGATAGGGACGCGTCAGTATTTATGTGTTATATTCATACAAATTATCTATTCATATTTTTAAATAAAAAAACACTTGTACTGTTTTATGTAGCACTTATATTTTTATTATTTTTTAAGTAGACTACCGAAATTTTACCAAGTGCCGACGACGGAAAATATCAAATACAAGTTATCTAGTTTAAGGCACTCACGGGTGCCATGTGTTCCAAGTTTTACATATCACTAACATCATACAGAAGCTTTAAGTCAGGTCAATATGACGAGGAAAATTCGTAACAAATCAATTAAAAAAGCAAATAAAATTTTTGAATTAGTGAATCATTGTAGGTTCTACTACGATATTTTTTGAAAAATTGCAGTTTTATAAATGTTAACGTACCTATTAGTTTTAGAAAAAATTACGACGTCATTTTTTCATTGGTTACTGGAATTTGAATAAATTAATTATTCACATGACTGAGTGCGTATAACTTTTATACGAGCAATCGCTGTTTTGTAAATTTTACTCGTTTTTAAAGCTTGTTTATATTGTTCGTGTAATTTTACACACAAATTGTAATAGTGCAGATTTGGGTGTTATTTTTAAGATAAATTAAGATTTTCTTAACATTGTTTAGACTGAATCTATAAATATTATTTATAAATAAATTTGAATATTGTAAATAGGTGCAACGCACGCTCTATATTCCATCGTTATTTTAAGCATTCACTCAGTATTTAGCTTTATCTCAAAGATATATTTTAAGCTCTGTATAAATTTGCATAATATTTAATTTTGTTATGATAGTTTTGTAATCGAGGTTTTAAGATTTAAGCATACAAAGGGACAAAGGAAGCGACTCTCTTTTATATTATGTAGTGATAAGTATCGTTATTTAAAATTAAATACTAAGTTTTGTAACTGTTATTTATAACATGTTATGCAATAAACTTGTTACTTTTGTAACATCCACAGCTCTAAAACTTATTACGTAACAGTCTCACTTTGAACTCACTTATATGTAACAGAACTTGGGTTTTAATTATCGAAATAGGTCGGGAGACTCAGACATAATCTGAATACAAATATTAGTAGCTCTTGTGATGGGTTACTTTCAATGACTACTGAGCGTGCGGTGATTGGATTATGTATAAAATAACTGTACAATGTATGTCCGGAACTGATACTGAATCAAAAAAACTTAGTTCCTAATGAATATTGACTTACTGAACTAAAGTTTTAATATTGTTTTCTTTAAAAACAGTAATTTTGACTTGATATTATTAAAATTAGAAAAAACGTATTGCAATAATTGTATTCATTACTAAATAAACAATTACAACGTTTTAAATACATCTTTATAAACAATCCTTAAAGGGAAAATAATTGCACTGTTTACAGTTTTTAAACGCCCATACCAATATCTTATTTTTTTAATATTATGAATTCGAAAATTTGTATGTTTGTTTGTATGTTTCTCTTTCACGCAAAAACTGCTTAATCGAGTTCCATGAAATTTGACACGCACATTGCGGATTAACAAATAGTAGTTTTTATCTCGAAAAAATGTTCCTGTGGGACCTTTAACCACGCGAGTAATGCCACGGGCAACAGAGATATCCCTGTTGTGTTTTTTTTATGTTATAAGAAGGCAAACAAGCAGACGGATTCCCTGATGGTAAGAAAGTCAGAAACCAAAGATGGTAATGGTGCGTTGCCAACCTGAGGTCAGGATGTTAGGCCTCGAGTAAAAGTAAGTTTACCGGCTACCTCACCCTCCGAACCGGAACACGTCATGACGTTATAGCGACAGGAATAGGTAAGGCGGTGGTACCAATCCGGGCGAGTCGCTACGAAACTCTACCACCTAGTCAGATGTCTCGGTTTTAGTGATGATAAGCCTATGCTCGCCTTTACGCCTCAGCCTACTAATTCGTAGATAGGGGCGTATAGGGCTATATACTTTTCTGTTTGTTAAAGATGCATTTATTCCATAGTAATATTGTATATTGAAGTCCGTCTTTAATCAAACTGTTCTTCCACGACCAAACTGCTGCACTGATTTTGATGAAATTGGATATGACTATGTTATACAGTTCAAGTATAGATAACTTTTTAAATATCAACCTCCAAAGTTCTATAAGGAATAAAAGTTTGTATAAAAAATTTTAACGCTGACGAAGTCACTTGTTAATGGTGTCACGTTGTGGGTACTTATAAAGAACATTCCATAAGAACCACCAACGTTCCTAGAAAAAGCAGAAAAACAACGCATCATACGATGTCCCCTCTCACACTCCTCTCCCCGAGATTAGAGCGCGACGTATAAAAGCCCGACAAACCACGAGGCGTCACCTCACATTCTATCGGGACTTTCCTAGCGAGGTCGCCTTTGCAACAATTACTAAAACAAATTAATTACTAGTCACGTAAGGCTACAGTCAGCCAAGATACTTATAAATAGTTAAAAAAAAAGGAGAAACCTACATACACCCGTCTTAGGTAAGAAACTTCTATTAATTCACTTTGCTACTGTGCTTATACATGTATATATCTATTTATTTATTTATTTGAATAATTATTTATGTATTTATTCAAATGTATGTTTATCCAATTATAGTATAAAACTATTTCCTCTCTAGCAGACCAGGCGACATTCTTACGCAAGAGCGTACAATGCAATGTATACATATATTATGTACTTTTCTTCTGTGTTATTCAGGGGGCTGTTTCCAAAACTACGTCGCCGGGAATATTGTGAGAGATCTGCAAATGTAGATCCCCCCTATTCCCGTCGATGTCCTTTTGGCACCTCCCCCTGACTCCTCCTTTCGACTTTCAGGGTCCTACAGTACGGTTAACTACTCTAGCCCTACCATTTTCTGACAATCCTACAAGAGATCGGACCATATTAACTCCCTCTGGTTGGAGCTTGCCGGAATTCACTACGGCGAGGGTTGCTCCGAGCGACAAAGGAGGAACACCGGCAGGGGTGGAGCGCCCAGGACCAAGGATCCACCAGAGTTAAGGCCCCCTCTCTCTCTCCTTACCTACTAAGTATCAAGTATAAGGTTTTCCCAGAACCTACGACCTACCACCAATAAATGATCAGTTAATTTGGTACAATATAAATTATTTTTTTTATGACACTCTTTATTTTTTTTTCTTCTCACGCATTCTTGTGTAGACCTAGGCTACAATGGCTAGTTTACTTTATTCTTCAGATAACGTTAGTGAGATAAATAAAAGTGACTGCATTTTAAAATGCAACCGTATACGTTACAGAACGATTGATCGAAGTCACTCTTGGATTTAAAATTCATTTATAGATGTCAGTTACGCTGACATCAAATCTCAAAGTTATTTAGTCTTTGAACTCACAAGATTTACAACGTTAGTTGACTTTCTTTGTGTCACATTGTAGATCCTGACTAAAGTTTTTACAGGACAAGTAATGAGCGTAAGCCTGTTACCTAATTCTTTTATTTAAACAATATTTTTATATCTGAAGGTAAAGTATCTTCATAACTATATCTCCGAAGAGGTAGACAGAGGCATAACCAAGGCACTCACGTTTATTATTTGTTTATCTTATATTATATGTAAATTATATAATAATATTTCCTTTCCTAACATTTACAATATGTTTATTACCAAGTATTTACTATTTATAAAAAGTTAAAGATTTAAATTATTGCTTTTAAATTTTATAGTTTCAAGTTTCCTGCAAATTTTTAACTTTTAAGTATTTAATTATATTATAATGCGAATATTAATTATGTTTAAAATAGGCAGCTTTCTAACATCATCAATTTATACATAACACCACAAATACATTCTGATGTTGTCGTATTTATGAGAGTATTTGTTTGTTTGCCACTGTTTTACGTTGCGATGGA
>NJDD01004600.1:22496-48375 GCA_002245505.1 Calephelis nemesis | reverse complement strand
CAAATTTTTCTAAATGAAGATAGGACTTTGCTAAGGGACAGATTAGTTCTTGACAAAAATGTACACCAATTAGATATGTAGGTATTTATCTTACTTAAGACTTCTTAATAATTATACCATTACTCGTGTAAGACCCAATTTTAATAGATCTTTAGATATTTGCCGATTAAGAGACGTTGTTTTTATTGGTGAAAATAAAAATAAATACCATAAAAAACTTCAGTAAGTTTCTGCAAATAGTACATAAACGTACTAACACTTAAAATATTGACCAGTCCTAAGTATGTTTGTATGCACCATGTTAATGAATGTGACATAATTCATTTATTTTACCAAAAAAATACTCTTGCAGAACACAATATTATGTTTTATTAAACGCTCTAAAATTAGATCCTTAACCGATAATACGCTGCTACGTCAACCCTATGTACCTTGTTATTGGTTGAATGTTAATTTTGTAGAGTGTTTAAGTGGAATATTTCTTAAACGTATTTATACGTGTTTTTTTTAACTATAGAAGACAAACAATTTCTACGAACTAAGAATCGCCATGCTCGTGACTTGAGTCAAACCTCGTCTTGGGAACAGTTTAAATTGCTTTTTCAGACATAGCGCGTCTATTCCAAGAGTAACAACAGTTTCTTTTAGATATTAGTCTCGGATCAAGTTTAACAGTTTTTTCCTGAACAAAGAAAAATGCGACTTTGTATGCATAAGAGATTTTAAACGGTTTCCGCTTACAAAGTAAAAGAAATAAAGGCACGTTTACAAACTTGACAACCGGGTATGCGCCAGCAATCACGGACTAAGGACTTTTACTTCGTTGTCGACGCCTTTGTGAAACCAAAAACGTTTCCAATACTTTTAAAGTGATATGACTTAGGAATCAAAACATTGAGTCTTCAATATATGTATGGCAAACTGCTACATAAAGTTCTTTTAGAAGGAGACAGATTTTTCTACCTGGTGGAGTGTTGAAATGTATCGTAATGTTTCCTGTCATGTAGAAGGCAAGTTATATGGAAAAATGCTGCGAAATACATAATATCCAACCCCTATTTTTCCAAAACACTCTAATGCTGTAATTTTGCAATTTACATAATAAAAAAAAAATATAAATAATAAAACAAAAGCAAATGACATGTCGAAATGTTCTATTTTTTTATGATAGTTTAAGGCAAACAAGCAGATGGATTTCCTGATGGTAAGACATTCACACCGTCTAGAGACATCAAAGGTGGTAATGGTGTGTTGCTAAACTGAGGCCGGGATGTTAGGCCTCGAGCAAAAGTAAGTTGACCGGCTACCTAGCCCTCCGACCCGGAACACGTCAACTGCAAGCATTGGACGTGATGGTGGCAGGAATAGGTAAGGCACTGGTACGGTGGTCGCTGCGAAACTCAACCACATAGTAGTAGGATATCACGGTGTTAGTGACGGTAATCTTATTTTCGTTCGCCTTTTACGAGTTGCTTGGCAGGAAGATAGATGGTCTATTCTGCAAAGGAGCCCGGACCAACACAAGGAAATCGTTACAAGATGAGTGATTGTTTTAAAATAAAATAAATAAGTAAATAAGAAACCCCGTGTTGGTCCGGGCTCCTTAGCAGAATAGACCATCTGCCTTCCTTGCCAGGCAGATCGTAAAAGGCGAGCATAGGTTTACCGTCACTAACACCGTGACATCTGACTAGGTGTTAGAGTTTCGCAGCGACTCGCCTGGGTTGGTACCACCGCCTTACCTATTCCTGCCGCCATAACGTCATGACGTGTTTCGGTTCGGAGGGTAAGGTAGCCGGTAAATTTACTTTTGCTCGAGGCCTAACATCCCGGCCTTAGGTTGGCAACGCACCATTACCACCTTTGGTGTGTCTAGGCGGCGTGAATATCTTACCATCAGGAAATCCGTCCGCTTGTTTGCCTTCCTATATCATAAAAAAAACTTTAGTAATACTAACATAAAATTATTGTAATATTAATGATGTATTATTTTAGATTAGATATTTTGCATAATTTGTTATGTTGGGACTTGTATCTAAATTGCTTGTTACATCAAATTGTTCTTAATTTGCAAATAAACAGTCATTAAAATTTTTAATATCACATTTGTTATCTACAACAAATGTGATATTAATATGTGATATAAGACAGGCTGAATAGTGTGTGCCTACCGGACTTAGACGTGGATGATTGTTGGAATGTTTTGAAAGAGAGCATGGTTGATGTTGCGAAAGAGGTTTGTGGGAGTGCAAAGATGCACAAGTCTATGAATGGTGATGCATGGTGGGATGAGGAGGTAAAAGCCTCCGCTGAAAGGAAGAAGAAAGCTTGGCTAGACTATGTAGCATGTTTGCGGTCGAATGACAATATGAAAGATTTGAAGAAAGAAATGTACCGTTGTTGCAAGAATATCACCAAACACTTAGTGAAAGAGAAGTGTGAAAGGGAAAGTATGAAACTAGAAGAGAGGTTGGCTAACAACTTCGAGATGAACACCAAACTCTTTTGGAGGGAGGTGAAGAAGTCTGAGTTGTTCGTCGGCCTCCAGAATGAATAGAATTAAGTCTAAGAGTGGTGATATTCTTGCAAGCACGCATGACGTGTTAAAACGGTGGAGTGAATATTACGGAGATATGTATGAAGGTGCCCAAGATGCTGCCGCTGGGTCCGAGTACTCAAATTACTCGGAAATAGCGGAGGCATCTGACGGCATTATGACGGAAGAAGTTGAATGGGCGATAAGAAGTATGAAATATGGTAAGGCTGCGGGAGTAGATATGGTTACAGCTGAGATGATCAAACTCGGTGGTCCTGCCGTCCGGGACTCTTTCTGGGTTCTTTGTAACAAGTATGGGAAGACCGGCAGAGTACCTGAAGACTGGCGACGTGTGGTCATCGTGCCCTTGTATAAAGGCAAGGGTTCACGCATGGACTGTATAAGTTACAGGGACATTAGTTTGATCAGTTTAGCATCAAAAGTGTATGGAAAATAGTTGAAAGGAGGATGAAAGGGATGTCCGATGGAACATTGTGGGAGGCTCAAGGCGGTTTCAGGTCTGGAAGAGGATATACGGATCAAGTGTTTTCGCTCCGCAACATTGTAGAGAAGCATTTGGCTGTTGGTCAGAGGGTTTTCTGCGGTTTTGTGGATCTCGAAAAAGCGTTTGATAGGGTTGTACGTAAGGAACTTTGGGACATTTTGCCAGATTATGAGATAGATGGGTCCCTGCTGCGTGCGGTGCAGTCAATGTATTTAGACTGTAAAGCATGTGTGCGGGTTGATGGCAACATATCGCCTTGGTTTGATGTTAATATTGGCGTCAAGCAGGGTTGTGTGTTGTCAGCACGCTTGTTTATCTTGTATTTGGACAAATGTCTGCAAATGTTAAGATAATTGAATGTGGGAATGCGTATGGGTGACCAAGTTGTGAACTGCCTGCTTTATGCAGATGATGCTGCACTTTTGGGCTCTAGACCATCTGAGCTGCAAACACTGGTCACAGTTATGGAAGAAGATTGTAAAGAAAGGGGCTTACATTTGAATGCGACGAAAACCAAAATAATGGTATTTGAAAGAGATGTAGCCAGAACGGATGTAATAGTTTTGGTTGATGATGTAGTGCTGGAACAAGTGAATGAAATTGTATATCTTGGTTGTGCTTTTAGCAGGGATGGAAGGTACACCGCGGATGTAGAGAAGAGATTGAGTGCAGGGAATAGTGTGAATGGAGCGTTGGGTAAGGTATTCCAAAGCGAGGTTTTGAGTCAAAAAGCTAGACTCGCTTTGCATAATTCTGTGCTTATCCCAACGTTATTGTATGGAAGCGAGAGTTGGGTATGTCAGAAAGATCATGAAAGTAGGATAAATGCGGTCGAAATGAGAGCACTACGGAAAATCTGTGGTGTAACGCTCGCTGACCGCATTCGTAACAGTGAGATCCGAGAAAGAGTGGGAGCGAAAGAAAGTGTTGGTGTTAAAATGCGAAAGGGCATGCTTCGCTGGTTCGGGCATGTGGAAATAATGACAGATGAAAGATTGACAAAGTAGATATACAATGCGAATGTGGATGGATGTAGGTACCCGGGGAGCCAAGGCTGACATTTCACGATCAGATCAATCGAATATTATCCGAGGGTGGTGTCAAGACTCTCCGAAACCGGAGTGTTTGTATGAAAAGGGTAATAAATGTGAAGGAAGCAAGACAGGTTTGTCAGGATCGTGAGGTCTGGCACTCGATACTCTCTGCCTACCCCGTAAGGGACTTGGCATGAAGATATATATGTGTGTGTTATCTATAAATATATCTTTCATCAGTAAATTTGTGTTTCCTTGCAGTTGAATAGTGCCATGAATATAGATAAATAAACACAAAGACATAGGTTATTGGTACGATGTAACCGTTGCTCATAGACATAATATATGTTGCAAGTTTGTCTCTATATTATAGCTGGGTCTATCGTGTATGTAAGTCTACTAAGGTAACTGCAGCTGTTTAAGATCCCTCGAAAATATGAAGGTATTTATATCGAATCCAATCACTCAAATTATAGCTACATTATACCTATAATTTTAATTTATTTTTTCCTTAGAAAGATTTAATCTGTAAATAAATCACGTGTGTATTGCATCAAAGAAAGTAAAAAGAAAAAAATCACAGAGGTAAGTAGTACCTGCAGATTTCCGATAAGCCGTTGATAGCTACAGCACCCTATAACAAGGAACACGACATTGGAGAACACTAATGAGTTCCAGATGTCGAAATAGGTTAGGCGGTGGTGCCAATCGGGAGAGCTACTGCACAGCACTCTATCTCCTAGTTGTGACTTGCCAACCATTAATGGAATGATCTAGAAACAACCACCTGGCGATGGGGTCATCACATTCCAACGCCTTTTAATAAACTAGTTTTTAAGTTGATGGTATAAAAAATAAAGAAGAGTATCCAAATCCTAAAACAGTTTCTATTACTAATAAAATCTACGAGAACCTTTAAACGCCATTTCGGAGACGGACAAATAAGTTTTATTCCAATCGTCATAGATTTAATATTGAAATAGAAAGAACAGATTTTAATATTCAAATATAGTCCATATTCTATTTAAATGCACTTCAATTTTCATCTCCGGTGTCAGTAGTGCCATTTAATATTTCATACTTTAATGGTGAAACCTTGTAACGATTTCGAAAGAAAGTTATGGTTTTTATGAGGAATACGAATTTAAACAGATAAGTAATAAATACCTATGCTTAGTTTTTTCGATGATGTGAACAGAATAGCAGATTAAAAATCAGCCAAGTGCGAGTCAGACTCGCGCACAAAGATTTCCGTACTAACATCTATTAAAATTACGTTTGTTGTATGGGAGCCCCCCTTTATTATTTACGTTATTTTAATTAAATTATTTATTTTGAAAGGTAATATACAAATAAATATTTTGTGAAAAAGCGCATACCTGTTGACGTCTTTAATATTTTGCGAAATATTAAAGATACGAAATACGAAATTAATATATATTTTTTTAATTTTTAGTATTTTTCGTTATGGCGGCAACGGAAACACAGCATTTGTGAAAAATGTAATGCTATAGCGTTAAACTTTGCTTAGTCGCATTTGATGGACCAATTTCTTAGTAGTAGTATCTTCACGCCCATATCACCGAAGAGATAGGCAGAGGCACAACCAGGGGAACCCATGATTAGCCGAAGATAATAAGTCCCACAATGTGATAGGTAGCAAACCTATCGCTAACATGGCTCATATTCAATCCCAGGCAACATCATTTTTATAAGAAAATTGAAAATATACATTTTCATATTTTTGCCCGCCTCCGGGAATTGAACCCGGGACCGCTAGACCACAGAGGCGATTTCTTAATTCTTTTTTGCTGTGTTAATTGTTGTCCAAAAAGCAGTCTAACAACATCCTTATTTTTAGTCATTTAAAAATTGTAATAGTTTCACGGCTCACTGAGACAAAACTACTGACTTACGGCCAGTATTAATAACCTATCTAAGATAAGAGATTGTGCTACTTTAGGTCAGTTTCCAGTTTTCTGCTGCTGTTATTTGTTAACAATTAATCGCCTTGTTGTCAAGCGGTTCGGCATCGGACTTGACTTCTTGAGGTCCCGGGTTTGATCCCCGGGTCAGGCAGTAAAAAAAGTAAAATAAGAAAATACTTATTTTTAATTTTCTAATAAATGATTGGATATGTGCGCGGTTAGCGATAGGCTTGCCACCTATCTTATTGTGGGACTTAGTGTCTTCGGCTAGTCGTGGGTGTTGTGTTTATTTTGTTTTTTTCTCTGACTAGCTCTTCGGGATATGGATGTAAAGATACTTACTTTGTTTTAGTTATTGTCAAGAGGACAGGATATAGGAGGTTAGAATAGGACAACGTCTGTCGGCTTAGCTAGTGTAAAACACAAAATGTTAACACGATTACACTATCAACACCAAGATCATTACCATTTAGGCGTTTTAACTTTACGTGACTACCAACCACGGAAAGTACAAAAGTTTGTTAAGAAATTTTCTTTATTAAAAGTTACTTTCCCCGCAAAACTGTTCCTTAATGTACCTACATCTAAATAAACAATCGAAGCTACATTATAGTCCGCCATTAAAAGCAGTTTAACAAAGTTAAGTAAATCTATTTTAAATTACATTCAGAAGGAAACAAAGACATTATAGAATCTATACTTTTCATTGTCGTCAGCTAGTGTAACTCCATTGCATACACATCTCTTTTTTTTACGTAAACTCTTGTACTTTACTACAATATACTTTGTATTATTATACTTTAGCCAACCAGTTTCACTTTTCACAGCATCATCAGGGCTCCATAACTTGTAAGTTACTGACAGTCCCTTACAACCAAACATTGGACTTAACAATAAAAATGACTAATTTATCTTTTGATATATAAATCAATGATATTTTTTAATGGTATTGGAGGGCAAACAAACAGGTGATTTCCAGATGGTAGGAAATTAACGCCGCCTAGTGACAACATAGGTGGTAATAGTGCGTTGCCAACCTGAGGCCGGGATGTTGGGCCTCGAGCAAAAGTAAGTATACCGACTACCTTACCTTCCAAACCGGAATACGTCAACACCGTAGCCTTCGAACCAGAACATGTCAACGTCAAGCCCTGACGTTATGGCGGCAGGAATAAATAATACCGTGGTACCAATCCAAGCGAGTCGGAGTAGACCTACCTAGATGCAGTGAAAAGTGAAACCGGTTGGCTAAAGCATAACATAAAGTGTTAAATAAAGGATATTTGGAAAAGTACAAGGGTAAAAAAGTAAAGTGTGAAATACAAAATACTTGACTATGACATAAATAATAGTACCAGTTGTTGCTGACTAATCGATTATTTTAATTGTTTTCAATTCACCTCTGTGGTCTAGTGGTATTGGCATAGTGTTGGCGGTTACAACAGGAAGTCCCTGGTTTGATTGGCTTGGAAACAAAAATGAGTATTTTTTTGTATTTTTATCGACTTAATTTTTAAATATTTGTCTAGCAATCCAGTTGTTGGACTCGGTTTTATGAGGTCGCGGATTCGATCTCCGGAATAGACATCGAAAGGAATTTTATAAGGATATGCTTTTTATGTGTGATGTCTTTTTTATAAGGATGTTGATAAAATTTATGTGGGACCATTTCAGAACCAAATACTATCTTTCGAAAAAATTAATAAGTATTAAGTCGTGACGTGGTGTCAAACGAAAAAGTTGAATTCGATTTTGCAGTTTCTCTGCGTTTAATTTTATTTTTTCATTCATTCGAAAGTAATCACTCATTGACTTATTGAATATTGTGTTCCACTTACAACAAATACAGTCAAATGTTTCCTGGCGTAAATGTAGAATAAAGTATATTCACGCTCATATCCCCGAAGGGGTCAGCAGAGGCACAACCAGGGCACATAGACTAGCCAAAAGCACTAAGTCCCACAATGTGAGAGGTGGCATACCTATTGCCAACCGGGCACATATCCTATCCCGGGCAACATTAACGTTTCTAATATTTTTTGTTGCCAGACCCGGGGAACGAACCGGGACCTCAAGAAGTCAAGTCCGACGTCGAACCGTAGACCACAGAGGCGACAAAAACTATTCTTTGGTCTTTTTTTTAAACTTTTTCTTAACTTTTCTTTAAATTTGGTTAGTTATTAATATGTAATAAATTACTGGCCAAAGTATTTAAATTAAAGTTAGCCCCACAATTATCAAATCACATGCTTGTATTACGAGTTTTGTTCAAGATACTTATACCTAGAAACACTGAAATAAATAACAGAATTAGATTAATAAACTCACCCAAACTCAGAAATGCAGACATCTAAATGTTCATCACACAAATAACTACCCCAGTCGAGAACTGTACCTGAGCTTTGGGGATGGTCAGGTTTGCTGTCTAAATGCAAAAAATAAAAAAAGACTATTAATTAACCTTTGTTTAACAAAAACAGCTTAAAATATAATTAACTGACCCTTACTAAGAATACATGTATTAATAAACTATCGATACGATATTACGGTACACCATTAAAAGCAGTTTAACAAAGGCAAGTAAATCTATTTTAAATTACGTTCGAAAGAGAATAAAGACATTACGAGTAGTAAGGCCGACCGTCAAATTTAGTATCAGTTGTTGCTAACTTACCGGTCACTTTATTACCATCCCCGGGGAACTACATGGGGTGGTTTAAAGTGCGGAACGGGAATGTAGGTTGTCGACCTGGCATTCGTCGTCGCAGGTGTGGGACGCGACAGGAAGAAATTTCTACCTAGAATTAATCTTTTTTAGACCCCTACCATTTGCTTTTATCATTTGTTTTTGTATATGAACTTAAAATAATCCCATTACAACTTGTGCGAACCAATTATGCACTTTGCTGGTATCCGTCTCTTCTCCAGCTGCCCCGCGCGGCACTCGTAATTTGCTTTAAGAGCTCAGTAGCGATTGTATCTTTATTACCGTGGAAACCGATTCTTTTTCAACATAAAAATATATATAAATGTATAAAAAATGATAATAACAAAGTATGTCAACTCAGGTACGGGTACTCAAGTAAACTCGTAAGGGTTGGAGTATTAGAAACACAAAATTTGTTAGAGTTTGGATGTATTATTATAAATTATATTATTATGTACCTATCATATGTTTTAAGATATTAAAAAAAAATTCGGTTCTTTACATTAAAAGATCACGTTACCAACAGACACTATTAATTTTACTGGTGTGTCGTTTGTTATACCTAGGAGATTAGGTCACATGTGCATATCTATCGACTATCATAACTTCAAGCACGAGTAACGACAATGGTAATAACTATAGTCATGACTGTAGGAGAAGAAAAGGCAGTGACACCTATCCGAATTAACTGTTATACAATATTCTACCCAATATTTGGAACAATTGGCCAATGTTATTAATCGTTTAAAAACTAAGTTTTAAAATTTGACGGTTTGTATTTTGCTTTTAAAATTATAATTTAAAGTAATAAACACCTATCACATTACTGAAAAACCTTTATGTTTTTTTATACATCAACTTTTGGGAATATTCTTTTTACGTATATGAATATATGTCTCGAAAAAATACCAATACATTCCAAGTTAACCAAAGTGCTTAAAGTTTTCGAAATACATTAAGATAAAAAATTCCAAGATTCTAATTTGGTAAGATTTGGTAATTTAATAAGTTACAAATTATAACTGACAGTTACTATAAAGGAATAAGTAACATCTTTTTATTTGCTTTTTAATAAATTCGATTGTCCGTGGTAGGGGCCGTCTATGTATGTACATCACTCAAACGCTTTCTATATCTTTGCGAGTGAGAAATGTTTATTTTCCTTTCGTCATCCAAACAACTTTGCATTTGCGACAGTAGATTCAATGGACCCTAAATTTTAAAGCAGTTTGTATTAAGCGTCTAGATTTTTGTTACTTTTATTGAAACATGCAGTCGACTAAATAGATCTTGATGATTCTGGTTAGAAGTAGACAGAGATAATACTTAGTTTAACCATATCGTTGGTCGAGGAGGTTGTACACATGACCAACTCTACCGACAAACCGCGAGGTTCGAGTTCAAATCCCGATGAGGACAAGCATTTGTAACATGAACATCTTGATGTTGTAGTTTATAAAATTTATTCCAGCATTTATTTAAGTAAAGTTTAAAGCAACTTTTTACAAAAAAAAAATATGATTTGCTTGTTTTTAGACTCAATAAAAATAATGAAATTTAATTTGTCCGACAATGTTTGTTGCTTACTATTAGGTTAGACAAATTGGTGCTAATTACTTTGGGATGTTTATTCAGTAGTCATGGAGCTTTAAATAAAAAACAAAGATTAGATTTTTTTATTTCCAATATTTCTACGATAGAGCACGGCATAACGCATTGTTAGCGTAGCACGCTACGTATTAGCGTAGCATGTAAATGCTACGTTAAAATACTATGATAAGGAACGCTACGTTAACACACAGAACATGACATCACCCGAAAATAAAAATATAATATAATTTAGAAATTAGTAAATTAAGGCACAAGTGAAGTGAAGTAATAGCTACATGAGAGCCTTTTTCTGGCGTCATTACATTAATGCTCCGTATTCTCGTATTCCGGTTTGCTAGCTTGTATAGCTGTAAGTATCGACGCTTCAAGCTTAAGATCCCAAACAAACCCTATTACATCTTTTGTGATGTGACGTGTCTTATTTACTACCGGAACATCCGACTGCTTATTTGCCATCCTATATCTTACTTAAATATCGTAATTATAAAGCCCCTGATTTGCGATTGTGTTAGCAAAATTGAGTGACACTAGGAACCAATAAACTATAAAGCAAGATTTCATAAACCATTAATGTTATACTTAACAGACCTGTCTAATTTTCAAAAACGATTTAGAATCCGTAATACGATCTTTCTTTGGTTTTTGGCACTTATTTAGCATTTGTTATTGGTTAAGTTGAAATTTGCATCATGTTTCCCGATTTAACAAAATCGGGCTTAAATTATTCAAAATCAGTCATAAATCGCCAAAGTCATATTTTAATCTTAAGTAAAAAGGTGGTCTTATAACTGAAGCTCATTTAATATGTAATATATATTATTAAAGTGTTTATTAAGTAACCCTTTATATTGTAAAGCCTTGAGCCTATAGCTAAAATTCTCTTACATTGTCAGTTGGTGCTTGCTTCATGAAATTTAATTTTTAAATCTCATCACTACAGCGACAGCTACCACAATTAATAACACGCAACCACTCGGGCTCACCTCCCGAGTAAGACACGTGGTGGTATTGGACCAAGTGACTAAACCAGGTCATAGGCACGGCTGCCATCTACAATATTATTAAACACAAAACAGTCGGTTTTGTGTTTAATAATATCGGTACAGTCTTATTCAAGTTAATAAATCTTTTACGAAATAATTCCAAATTCAAGTTTAGTATGATCTATATATTAATATTTGATGCCAAAACTTTGGACTCCTCTTTACGAAAATTGCGCTGACGGAGGAGTAAGAAATTTGGCACACTTATAGTTTATGTGTAGCAGAAGTGCAGAACGCTATTATTTTTCAATAATAATGCTTATAAAGTACATAAATCAATAAATAAAACATTACCCACATTACCGTGCATTTGACTCACACAAACAAATAAATCGATGTTGACGATAAAAGATCACAGATGGCGCACTTACTATTCAGAACACAAAGTAGTTGGTTTTAAGAAATGAAATCGACGTTGTTATCAACAAGATATTAAAATGTATTATGGTAAAATTTTTTATAAATCGCCTTCTTAATATTATGAGATTTAATCTTTGTTACATAGCTTTCTGTTTTAATACATTTTTAAAACTTTCGAGTGTGTATGAGTCGATCTTTAATGTAGCAACTTACCTATTTGTAGAAATATTATATATATCGACTAAGTAAAGATTACTAGGCTAATATATAACAAACATATTATTAATACTAACTGTTAATCTATATATAGAAAATTGTCTGTATTTTCCTTAGTCATTACATTCCGAGTGATCGGAAAGTTTTGTTGTGCTAATTATCGACAGGAAAAGCTTCAAAATAAACCGTCGTAAGATTAGTGGAATGTTATATAAATAACTTCCTTGTCACCTTTACAATGAGTATATAGACTTTGCTACTAGACACAAATACTCTGAGTTTCAATCTCTAACATTCATATTTTTAAACGGATAAACACTTGTATCATTTTAAATAGTTATAGCATCACTTGTAATTTATTGTTTTATAAATAGCCTACGGTTTATATAATAGGTTTCGCTTTTAAGAACATCGGCAGTGCTAAAATTTAAACTTAAAATATCAAGTATGTTAATCTTTAACATTCATCTTTATCAAAAAATAATATCATAAAAATTCTACCTTCACGCCCTTATCCAAAGAGGTGGGTAGAGTTATAACCAGGGTACAGTCTATTAGCCAAAAGTACTAAGTATTCTTACAATGTGATAGATGGCAAACCTTTTTTTTTTTAAGTGGGGAAATCATGGATACTCGCCACTTTCGGGGGAAGTGACGGGTTATGTGAGACTCCTACTCACTAAAACCCCACGGTGTCCTCCCCTTCGCCAGGTACCGGGGCTATGGGGACGCTTTGGCATCCTTCCACTGCCCCGGCGGCGCTGGATCTGACGATCCCCTTCTGGCAGCCCCACTCAATAGGGGCCGCAAATCGTCTGAAGTGGTGCACGGAGACACAACGTGCACCACTTCGGGGGTTCCAGTGGCGACAGGCACCCCTGTACCTGCCGCAACCCCATCTCGACCGGGCGGGCTAGATGGAAAGCCCGCCCCCCTTCTCCGCGGACCGTACTGCCGCCATCCCGCGCGGGCCAAATGGCCCATCACCCTGTGTGCGCTCCTCGTGTCCCCTCTTGAGCAGAGAGGGGTACTGAGGAGCGCCCTCCGTGGTCCGAATTGGTTTCACCGGGGTCCCGGCTCTCGACCCCAGCTACTCAGCCCCCCCGCCACGACAAGGCTCGGACCCTTGGGGGGGATAGATGTCAAACCTATCCCAACCGAAAGCTTACGACAAAAACATTTGCCTTAAACATAACTTAAACCTCACCTCAGATTTCAACTAAAAAATCCGCATCGAAATCGGCTCATCTGCTCAAAAGTTATGACAAAAATACACATGTATACACACAGTGCGAAAGAGGGATTATTTTTTAACACACATATTCCGATTCGCATGATCAAATCCGGGAGTCGTGTCAAGAGTCTCCAAAACCGGCGTGTTTGTATAAAAAAGGTAATGAATGCGAGAGAGAGTGAGTTTTGGCACTCGATACTCTTTGCCTACCCCGTAAATTACTTGGCGTAAAGATATGTATGTGCTTATATTCCACATTTTTTTCAATTTTATTTTCATTCTAACGTGTCTTTTCATAACTTATTCACCCATAGCTTCCGTGTTTGCAAATCGTCTAGATTCTAGTCCATTAAGCGTGTAAACAGAATAAACTAGATTCAGAACCCACAAACACAATATGTCCTAATAATTATCAGACATAATTATCAATCAATAGACCACCAATTAAATGGGCAGAGGTTCGATGTGCAGAGTGCGGTTATTGACGCGGTTTGCGGTTCAATGATGAGTGCTAACTCTGCAATTTCGCGTGCAGGTGAGTTATAAGGACAAATGGGTTAATGTATTTGAAACATATAATTATTTCATTAAAGCATTTTCTCGCCTCCATGGTTTAGCAAATTGCTAATACCAGTTTGCTAAACCATGAAGGCGAGAAAATGTTAGCATTATATGGTATTAGCGGTAGGTACGTGATGTTTCGGGTTCGATTATCTTATTATTGTTATTCGTGGGTGTCCTGGTTGTGCCTCTGCGTACCTCTTCGGAGATATGGGCGTGAAGATACTTTATTTTGGTTATTAGTCAACGATTCTAATAAATAGAAATACTTGAAAAGATACCAGAATAAATTTTAAACCCACCACCACCCAGACCCGGAAATGCAGTCATCTAAATGTTCATCACATAAATACCTGCCCCAGTTGTGAATCCAACCCTCGCGGTTGGTCTCTGTAGTTAGGCGTGTACGCTAGTCTTGGGTAAGTGCCTCGTTGGCTACAGGCTTACCGCCTGTAACAGTGCAATACTAAGTATCTTCATGTAACTAGTGATAACCTGACTATAGCTCTACCTACCTCTTCTGGGATACTCACTAGGAACTGTTGTCCATCCGTTCTGCAAAGATAACTGGAGGCCTCCCTGCTCCTAAAACAGTAAAGCACTCATAACACCAATGGTGTCGATAGGCCACAGATTTCTTTTACCAAGAGAGTAGTGTTATCTTATCACTCGCTGTCTTATCACTTAAAAAATCGTGTGTGTACTTATGTACACGCGTTAGAAGTTATACTTCTTCGGCGTAATAAGATAAAAATCTTTTTAACAATTTTATCTTTGCCTTATTTTACATTTGTAGACAAAATGACATTAACCATAGAAAAAAGGTATTTAATACATTAAAAGTTTTATTATAATGCATTGTTTAGTTAAATAAAGTTTATTTAAAATTTAATAAAACCTAAAATGTTATCTATAGCTAACTTCATCACGTCGGTTTTTCGTAACGGTGTGCGCGCGAATCGTAAAAATTTACCCTCATCATTTATTCCTAACGCGCCAAAATAAGTATAACATCAAAAACACTGGAGGCCAATAGGGTCGTCACACAACAAAGTCTTCGATGTTTAATAAATATCAAAAAGCGGTAGCCCTATTTGACTCCGACAAACCAATTTAATGTGACCCTCAACACCTATTAATTTGCCGCTGTGTAATTACTTCGTAATCAGTTGTGCGTGAAAAAAGGATACTCATTTCGGTAAATACGAATTATTTGTTCCGGTTGTTCACAAAAGGGCGGGAGATAACCTACATTTTGATTTTAAAAATGGATTTACAAAGAAGGAAGTTAAATTGGATTGCTTTTTAATAGACTACTGTGCATATCTGCGAAGCATCGATCTCTAAGTAGGACCTAATCAATACTTTTAAGCATTGCGGGGCAAACACTGAAACTTACTTTAACGTAGTCAGCTTCTTTGCTGACCTGATGAGTACCAAATAGTACGAAACGTCAGTTCCAGATAGTCAGTTAAAATCGATTTTACAAAATCTATGTGTATATAAAAGAAAGTCGTTTTCGTTACAGTATTTATAACTCAAGAACGGCTAAACCAATTTGACTGGAAATGAATAGGAAAATAGCTTGAAGCCAGGAGACGGACACGGAATAGTTTTTATCTCGTTCGACAGTGAAAAAACTTAGGTAAGTAAACATATTAATTTTTTCCATACAAACTGAACGTGTGGAATGAAGTTCACATCCATTCACGTATACATCCGTTTATGTCCGGGTCCTATGAGTAGAACTGACCATCTGCTTCTATTGACTTCCTCCATGTTGTAGGTTTAAAGGTTTCCTTAAAGGTTGTCTGGTAGAGATCGCTTTGTTTGGCGATAAGATCGCCTTTTGTGCACTATAAACTATAATAATATGCTCTTGTTAATACTTAATTGAACTATTTTGTAATAAGTTTAATTGTGCACAATAAAGAGTTCATTCATTCATTCATTCATTCATGTTGGTCCGGATCCGATGAGTAGAATATATCATCTGCCTCTCTACCCAACAGATCGTAAAAAGTGAGCACTACTTAAAATATAGTACAGAGCCAACAAGGTTGGTGGCAAAATGCTGTGCAGCAGCTTTCCGGGTAGGGCAGCTGCCTTACGTATTCCTGCCACTATGTCTCTGTCATGTTCCAGTCCAGAGGGTAGGGTAGCTGGTAGACTTGTATATATCGACCGCAGGACATTGACATACCTGAAACATCTATGTTAAAGGCCAATGCTGTCACTTTCCACCCGGAGACCAGTTTGCTTGTTTGCTGAAAGTAAAAGAGAGATACGCAAACTTACATAGTAAGGAACGAAATAGAGGAGTATTTCCTTTGGGGTTAAAAATGTATATATTTATTTATTTATTTTGCAGATACTGACAAATATAATGTTATTAACAGCTAAAATAAAAGCTCTGCAATAATATAACACTTTAGCTGTGTTCAAAGAAATCCGATAAACCAGTTTAATTTGACCCCTTTCGCTCTACACTTATTAATTTCGTGCTCTGTAATTACTTCGTAATCAGTTGTTGGGAAAGGATTCTCTTTACGTCGACAATTATGTTTATTTCATCAAGATTCTTCTTTTTTGCTGTTTATTTTTAAGGTTCTATTATTTTATTATCAACTTTTAAAAAGCTTTTAGCAGACTACAGAAAAGGGGGTTTTCAATGCGACTGTATGTTTTTTTGTATGTTTAGAGGCAGATGGTCTTTTCTACTCACCGGGTTCGGACCAACACGGTGGGAATTCATATTAGCAGGTGGTCAGTTCTACTTACAGGACCCAAACATAAACGGATGTGTTAGGCAGAAAACTAATAGTAAACCTAAAATAAACAAGACTATGTCATTCCATATGTACACTTACAGAAAATAACATTCCCTAATTTACTGATTCATCATTGCCGAGCAAAAACTGTATAAATTACAGCCATGAAATTTGGTGAATAGAGTTGTTTTATTGAGCTCTAAGAATGAAATTTTAGAAATTCTACCTCTAAGGGGGTAAATAGGGGTTGAAAGTTTGTACGGAAGACTGTCATTTTTAGTTAGTAATACGAAACTTTGATAGCGGTCCGGGTGTTGGACTTGACTGCATGAGGTCCCGGGTTCGAATCCCGGGTCGGCCAACAAAAAAGAGAATTAGATTTTTCCAATTTTCTAAAAAAAAAAAATGTTGGTTGGGATTGGAAATGTGCCCGGTTGGCGATAGGCTTGCCACCTATCACATTGTGGGACTTAGTGTCTTCGGCTAGTCGTGGGTGCCTTGATTGTGCCTCTGCCTACCTCTTCGGAGATATGGGCGTGAAGATACTTATACTTTTTACTTAACTTTAATGATAATTAAATGTTAAGATATAATGAAACTGATATGACGATCAAGTCCGAAAGTTGTCATTGGAATTCCAGAAAACACTATCCTGTTATACTTGGACATTTTTATAAGTCTTGAATAGCTTCGCAAGTTTCCTTACGTGTCACATGTTTTGTCAAAAACTTATTATATTTGCCTCTGTGGTCTAGCGGTTCACTTGTTGAACTTGATTTCATGAGGTCCCGGGTTTAATTCCCGGGTCAGGCCACAAAAAAAATGTGGCTTCCTAAATTTTTCAATAAAAAAATGTTGCTCGGTATTGGATGTGGGCCTGATTTGGCGATAGGCTTGCCACCTATCACATTGTGGGACTTCTTGTCTTCGGCTAGTCGTGGGTGCCCTAGTCGTGCCTGTGCCTACTTTTCGGGGATATGGGTGGGAAGACACTTTATTTACTTTTACTTTGTTATATTTTATTACAATAAATTATATTTTGACTTTCCTTTTTCTTGACATATTTTGATGCTTGACTATTTGGTCGATTTTTTTTATGATATTGGAATGCAAACAAGCAGACTGAAACTAGAGACACCAAAGGTAGGTTAATAGTACGCTGCCAAACTTAAGCCGGGGTGTTAGGCCACGAGCAAAAGTAAGTTTACCGACTACCTTATCGTCCAAACTGTAACACGTCAACGGCAAGCGCTGACATTATGGCGGTAGGAATAGATAAGGCGGTGGTACCAATCCGAGCGAGTCGCAGCGAGACCCTATCATCTAGTCAGAAGTCACGGTGTTAGTGACGGTAAGTTACGAGCTGCCTGGCAAAGGAAGAGAGATGGTCTATTCTGCAACAGAGCCCGGACTAACACGTATTTCTAAAAATTCTGAAAATTATTAATTCACAGGAAAGCAACTTCGATTTCAACATATCATATAAGTCCACAATAATTCAGCATTTTTCTCTCTTTCTCTTGAAATCCATCCAAAATCAGACTTGGTAGCATAAGTACCTCCTTGGAAGGAAGCATTTTCAAAAATTTAAAATTAAACATACGTACATACTAAATCGCACTTATTCCTTAAAGGTCGGCAACGCATCTGTGATACTCGTGGTGCGGATGTCCGTGGGCGGTGGTGATCACTTTCCATCAGATGACCCACTTGTTTTTTTGCCTCCTCTTGTATAAATATATATATTATATTCAGCCTTCTCCTTTTTCTGAATTAATAGGTTAAAATAAAGATAATTTTCACTGTTGTTATCTTGTTTTGCTTAGCATTCTATAATCTGTGTTTTATCTACATTAATGTCGGATCCGATGTTATGTGATTTAATGAAAAAAAAAAAAAAACAAAAAAACCTGTAATCTGATAAACGGTCAATCACGAAGGAGCTTAAAAGAGTTTAAATTTAATCTCGGATGATCCATCCGACCAAGTTTCAAACTCTCCGATAAAACGGAATATCCTATATCGCCCTGTTTCGCGTTTTTAATTATGGGAGATTGGATATTACTTTATGTTCAGAATGTATTTCGTAAATTCAAATCATGTTATGTAAAAGTATGTGATTTCTAACAAAAAGAACGTTGTGATTTTCACGTGGCCCGGCTCCCATATATAGAATAGATGGTCTATTCAGCTAAGCTGTTCGTATAATGCGAGCTTAGGTTGAATGGCTCACTACCAAGAAGAGCACTGGTGGTAGAATGCCGTACTACAAATAGTCCGACTCAAATATGTTTGAAATACGCCGCCTACTCCTGCCACTATAATGGCAGCGTCATGTTCGGGTCTGAATGGTAGGACAATCGGTGTACTTACAAAATCATTTCAGACATTATATTAAAGAGCTTATGCTAAACGCTTGGGCAATTAGAAACTACATAGCGGCACATATTGACTGTCAAACATAACTAGGTATTTTAAGTGTTCGTGTTACAGTACCTATACAAAACTAATTACTAGATCGCTTTTAAATTTTTAGTCGAAATTTACACAGTGATATCTATATAATATATAAAAATGAAACCCGTTTTTCTTGGTCACGGCATCACGCGTGAATAGCTGGGCCGATTTTACTAATTCTTTTTTTGTTGTATTTGTTATTATTAGGAGAAGGTTCTTACGGAAAAAATACTAAGAAAATCTCTCAGAAATATTGAAAAATATACATTTAATTTTGCATATTTTAAAAAACGCGCGTAACGAATGTCAATGTCATTCACAGCAATAGACTATAGCACAGATTAGATATTAGTAGGACTATATTGAAAGAGCATCGTTTGGTCGGAAACGCGGTTACTTAATCATTCTATTTTTTCCCATACAAACTGAGCGGGCGGTACGAAGTTCGCCGGGACAGCTAGTCCATAATACATATTTTTTAGATCCATTTATTTTGTATTAGAAGTTACAGGGGAAGACAAACATTTCAGCAATTCGAAATTGTCTCTTGCACAAACTATTCGTTTTAGAAATAAAAAAAATTCGAAACCTCAATATCATTTTTGAATAATACTGAGGATGGAATGACCTATGGATTTGCTAAAAAAAAGGTTTTAGTTTTAAGTATGGAGAACCCCCAAAAATTATTGTTATTTTTCTATTTTAGCTTGAGAATTTTAATGCGGTTCACAGAATACATCTAGTTACCAAGTTTCAACAGAAAGTTTTGGAAAATAATGGCTGATTTTTTTTGCAAGTGCAAATGATTTCAACCGTGACGGCTATGTGACCACACAAATTAGCGGTCTCGTTAATTTCGATATAAAATCACAGTAATGCGACAGGAATGCGAATGTTCTCAGGCTAAATGTGCATACGCCGTCTGCGGACGCTCACGGCTGTCATAAACATCCATCGCGTTATATATGTATATATATATCTATCGGACGTCATAACGTCAACGTCACGTCCGATAGTTTGTAAGGCTCAGTCTCTAAAGTATCATTACGCCTATATTTTCAAAGACAAGGCAGAGACACAACCAAGGCATCCATGACTAGTCAAAAATGCTAGGTCCCACAGTGTGATAAATGGTAAGCCTATCGCCAATCGGGCACATATCCAATCCTGGGCCAAGTTATGTTTAAAAGAAAATTAAAGATACTCATTTTCAATTTTTTTTGTTGCCGACCCAGGTTTCGAACCAGGGACCTCAAGAAGTGAAGTTCAACGCCGGAACACTAGACCACAGAAGCGATTTCAGTATTTAGATACCCTACAAGTCGCGGCTGCCAATGGCGTTCGTCAGCAGCGTCCCATAGTTTGTTTCCAGCAGTAACGTTCGTAGCTGTTTCGTGATTGGTTGGTTTTTTAAATTACATTATCGTACGAGATTGTGATGTCACAGTTTGAAACTTGCACAGACCATGGTAAAATATATAAACTAGTTAACATGTAGTTATCTTACTAGTTTGTGAACTAGTTAGAGATACTATAGTGAAATATTCTTTTACACATAACTCACGGCCGGCCCTGGCTTCGCAAGGTTATAAAATATGTATATATAAACCTTCCTCTTTAATTACTTTGTATTATAAAAAACCGCATTAAAATCCGTTGCGTAGTTTTAAAGATTTAACCATACAAAAGAACATAAGGGCAAAGGAAGCGACTTTGTTTTATACTATGTAGTGATTCAGGTACAACAAACATTTACATACAAGGCAATCCTTTGAATTGCAAAAAATAATTAAATACGTTGGATTATTCAACAGTTACCTTTTGGGAGGTTAAACAACCTTTGGGCGAAAACAAATTCCGCTAGGGGCAAACAAACAATTTGTCTTGACAAGGGAAAGACCCGTTGAAAGAACAAAAGTCGACAGAAAGAAACGCCTTGCCGGAAACGCGAGATTACTGTTTGCCTTCGCTTAAAATTTATAACCAAAAATGTTAAAGCTTGACCTTCTTTTGCCTCGTGTTCTAGCTAGTTATGTGTTATTCTTGAAATAGACTTGAAATTGTAGATTAAAAATTGTGAGTGAAAATAATTGCCCGTAGCTGGAGAAAGGTTTTGCCACCTACGAGGTTATGTGTCTAAGTGTCTTTGGCTTGTCATAGGTTTTCTAACTATTTCTTCAGGAATACAAGCGTGGATTTTTTTTTTCTAAATACATAGGTATATTTACTAGGTATCTTTCAGTGTATATAGCTATCAAGTATAAAAGAAGAAAGAAATAAAATTATTTGTTTGCGGAATATGTGTGTAAATGAGATGTTACAAAAATGTTTAAGTATATCAACATATTCTACCACATTTTGGTGTGCAAATATTTCAATGTTGTTAAAAAAAATGTTATTCAATTACATACACTTTAACTTTCAAGCCAATTATTTATATTTATAATTAGTTTAATTATTTGAAAAATGAAATTTGTTTATTTGCCGATAATGTGTGTTAAAAGCTGTAACAAGAGACATATGTTAATACCAACATATTCTACCACATTATGGTGTGCAAATATCTTTAAAACTATACTAATTTATTATTAAGATTTGTAACATATTATGTTTTAAATATTTGAACAAAATTTTAAAATATAATTGGGTTTAACCCTAACTACCATAAGCTACCATGGCAAGTAGAGTGCTGTGTAGCAGCTATCTACTTGCTACCATCGCCTTTTTGTTACTGCTGGCATGTCCCTGCTGTGGCTATAGACTTCTACAGGTGGAGTAAGATCCTAACCATAAGTTAACACTATGGTAACCTATATTGTGTCTTTAGGCTGCGATTGTCTTTTATCATCATAAAAGAGTAAAACTTTAGTCATTTTAATAGTGGTAAGTAGCAACTTGCCCGAGTAGGGATTTACAGTTTTACCTACTCTTGCCGCCATAATGACATATTCCACTCTGGAGTGTAGGGTAGCCGGTAGACGTGCACAATTTGCCTAACACCCTGGACGTAGGACAGCGACGCACCTATAACATCTATAGTGTCTGTAGGCCACGGTTGTTTCTTACCATTAGGAGACCCGTTAGCTTGTTCGCCAACGTGCAATATAAAAGAAAAAAGGAAAGCTACTTGACTGGATGTTTTTTTATGAAACAAAAAATTTAGGTAGGTGTGATGATTCCATGTCCACTAATTACCCCGTGTTGGTCCGGGCTCCTTTGCAGAATAGCCCATCTGATATCACCGCCTTACCTATTCCTGCCGCTATAACGTCATGAAGTGTTCCGGTTCGGAGGGTAAGGTAGCTGGTAAACTTACTTTTGCTCGAGGCCTAACATCCTCACCTCAGGTTGACAAAGCACCATTTTCATCTTTGGTGTCTCTAGGCGGCGTGAACATCTTACCATCAGGAAATCCGTCTGCTTGTTTGCCTTCCTTTAACATAAAAAAACTGATACCACTATTAAGAAATGAAGATAGATGTTTTTTTTTCTCATTAGTACAGTCATATTACGTGGTCGAGTAGTGTAAATATCTTGCACAGACTGGTACCACCTTACGTACTAATTATTTTTCATTGTATTATTTGTAGTGCAAGGTTTATAAAAAGAGAAAACCTGGGAAAAATTCAGAGAAAAACACAAAAACAATAAATTAATCATTGCCTTTTACAAACTGTTCACAATATCAAGCAACACGATGTTTGCCGGCTCCACCAGTGAAAAATAAACAAATTAAATTAAATATCCCTCGACAAGTCACACAAATTGAATCTAACCCCAAAGTAAGCAAATTATATGCTTGTGTTATGGGTGTTAATCAACGATTCTAATACATAGATATACTTAAATAGATACCTGAATAAATTTTAATAAACACCCAGACCCGGAAATGCGAACATCTAAATGTTCATCACACAAATGCCTGCCTCTATCGGGAATCGAACCCGAGCCTCGCGGTTGTTCGGTGTAGTTAGGAGTGTACGCTAGCCACTCGACCAACTCGAAGTACGAAGCAGCAATAACAGCACAGTGTTAACATTAAATTAATAATTATGTCTCAGATCTTTAAAAAACAATTATTATTAATTAACAAATTAAATAATCATGTTATAAAAGGCATGACTGAAATTTTAAACCTCTTTACCAAAGTACAATAAGTTTTGTCAATAACTCTCTAAGTATCCGAAACACCACAAAGTTACTTAAACTTTGTAATAAGTAAATATCTTTTACAGATAAGTACTTATAATTTTGTTGTAGTACAATTTAAATTTTATATCAAACTCAATAGTCTTTGCTTGTTTGTTAGATGTACCTATAGTAGTACGTACTATAAGTTTAGCGTAACTTAAAAAACAAAATGTCATGACCAAACATTATGGTTATTGCGTTTTCAAAATAATCTCCTTTACTTTTTAAACATTTTTCATGCGATCGAAACATTTTTTTAAAACTGGAGGACTACAGATCTAAAAGCTTGTTTTCTACGTGCTGATTGAACGCTATCACTGCCTCTTCGGAGTTGGTAAAAGTAAAACCTCTCATCAAATCTTTGGTTTTAGGGAAATCACAGAAATCACAGTCGGGGCTATGCGCAAGATGAGTGACGGTATGTAGTTTTTGCGGAAGCTAAAAACGACTTTGTTTTGTTAGCCGTATGTGAAGAATCGTAATCATGGTGTAGGAAATTGGATCACATCAATTCCCAAAAGTCCTCGAATTGTCACATAGGTAATCCGGGGGTTTTCTTAAATTAACCGCTTAACAGTAACCATATCATTTTCGTTGACGGCAGTTAAAGGCCGCTCTTTACTAAATTCGTCGTGTAAAGAAACTCAAACTCTCTCAAATTCAGAAAACCATCGCCTCACGGTGCTCAAACAAGGTACTTTTCTCCCAAAAGCATTTTGAAGATGAGCGGCACAGTCTAGCGAAGAAAGGAACTTTTAAAATAATAAAAAATCGTCGCTCTAAAATCGTATGTAGAACTTTAATGTGTGATAAAAAAAACAAATAACAAATTATGTAACGTAAATATTTTTTTTGTAACCAAGAATGTTTTAAAAATATGACATTCGAAATTCAAATAGTTCCAATTAGCTAGAAGTGCAAAACTTTTAGTGTGCCCATGCATGCATGCATGTACTATTTAAATTATGCGCTTCGGCTATATTGGTCAATTTTCGGAAATCCGAATAAATTTAAAGATTTTGTTCTTACATAATTAATAATTTCGCTTAAATTTAGATTATGTCAGCCAATTTAAAAATAAAAGTATAAAGTGTAAAAAGAGTAAAAGTGTAAAGCCGAAACGCATAATTTTAATAGTAGAACTTTTTTTCAATTAGTTCTTAAATTATAAAAGTAGGTATGTCTTTTCCAACTTACACTTTATAAATAAAAAGAAAATTAAAATCGAGTTAGTTTCGCCTCTATGGTCTTGCGGTTCAGGTTGTCCAGGTCTTGGGATTGATTTCGTCAGGGTTTGATTTCCAAATCGGGCAACAAAAAGAAAAATGTGATTTTTCTAAATTTTGTTTTGAAAAATACTGCTCGGGATTGGATATGAGCCTGATTGGCATTAAGCTTGCCACCTTTCACATTGTGGGACTTAGTGTCTCCAGCTAGTCGTGGATGCTCTGGTTGTGCCCCTACCTACCACTTCGGGGAAATCGCCGTGAAGATATTTAACTTTTAGATAAATTCGAAACTTAGTAGATTTAAGTATCCCACTGTGTCACCGCGTTCTACAAGGCCCTGTATCTGGTAAAGTTTTCTAATTAGGCGAAGGACATTAATCTTCCTGACGTTCCGCGACTCAGTGTGACTGGCACAAGTTGGCAGCCAACTAAATAAATAGTGGAAAGTCGATATAGTGAAAGGCGTCAGGCCGTCCTGCTTTAGCTTCCTATTCAAAAATACCATGACTTGTTTTCCTTAGAATTATATTTCTAACTGTTACCCCACTTTACTAAACTAATTTATTATCACCTCTGTGGTCTAGTGGTTTAATTTTGGCGTTGACCAAATGAGATCCTGAGTTCGATTCCTAGGTCGAGCAACTTAAAATGTTTTATAATAATAATATAACGATGCTCGGGATTGAATAACCAGTAACCTAAATCTCGATTTCACGAAAATGCAAATTGAAATCGGATTTGCGTTATTCACTTTTGTGTTATTTACTTACCTTTTATTTAACACATTCTCAGCGAATTAATATTTTTAGTTAATGTTGCACAACAATTAATTGCATCGGATTAGTTGATTTTTTTAAACTCAATGATGATATTATTCTAATAATATGGTGGTCGAGAGTACAAAATGATTCAAATTCGATTGCAATTTTAAATGTGCACTAAATTGAAACTCAAGACTAGCCTACCGAATGGCGATAGGTTTGCCATCTATCATAATGTCGTTGTGGATCTTCAGAAGTTCATTCGGCTAATAGTGTGTATTCCAGTAGTGCCTTTGCCTACTTCTTTGAAGTTGTGGGCATTGGCAAGTAAGTAAATTTTTAATTTGTTAAAATATGCATAATAGCGTGAGATCCAATAACGTCCAGATCTTCAGAATTTTTATTAATTCAATGTTCCTCAGCATATCATTTTGACACAAATAACAACATGGTCGCAATTTACGCAGAATTTATTGAACCAATCGTTACAAAATGTAGCTAATAGGCGGCGTATCTCTAATATCTTGGATTCTTAATGTATCTTACCCATTTCTAAATCTGCTTTGAAAGTTTTTTTCTTTTGAACAGTTGGTTGTAATCATTTAGAGTTGTACCAAAATTAGTAATAGATAGTCGATCAAAAACGTAGTAAAGTAATTCAATTTGTTATTTCTACGACGGTTTTTTTAACAATAAAAGACGAAAGGTATAAAGATCCTCTTCAAGCAATACAGA
>NJDD01004600.1:0-12606 GCA_002245505.1 Calephelis nemesis | reverse complement strand
TGGAGTTAAAACTATTTTTGTAATTTGTAATATTTGTTAATTTTTTTATCTTATTTTTTTTAAATAAAAACTCCTTTTTTTTTGGCAATCGCAACGCGCTTGAAGGGATGAACAAATTTTTGCTAGTCTTTATTTGTTTTGCTAGGTATAAAAAAATCAGTATTCAAAGTTAGTACACGATACTGAAAAACAAATTATTAAAACTGTGTTTTTTTAATTACCTATTATAAACTACTTTGCCGGGATTGTTTCAGTGATCGGTTCGCCAATAGTGTGATTTTGGGATACTGTACTGGGTGTACCTCTGCCTAGATTTTGCGGATACGAGCATGAATATATCTTTTTAGTATTTACTGTAATTAAATTTGTATAAATATATGCATAGCACTGGTCTCAATTAGATAAAATATAACACAGAGTAATTAACTTTCAGAGATTACTAAATTGAAAACGTTTTTATGTAAAATATTTCAAGTCACTTTAATAATAAAATGGTGTTTTTTTAAACATATTATTTTAATATTTGAAACAACTTTTTTTATGTTATAGGAAGGCAAACAAGCAGACGGATTTCCTGATGATAAGAAATTCACGCCGCCTAGAGACACCAAAGATGGTAATAGTGCTTTGCCAACCTGAGGTCAGGATGTTAGGCCTCAAGCAAAAAAAAAGTTTACCAGCTACCTTACCCTCCGAATCGGAACACGTCATAACGTTATTCAAACCTAGTCAAATGTCACGGTGTTAGTGACGGTAAGCCTATGCTCGCCTCTTACGAGCTGCCTGGCAGGAAGGCAGATGGTCTATTCTACAAAAGAGCCCGGACCAACACGGGGAAATTTATTGCTTTATTGCTGTTAGTTGTTATTTACATATTTAAAAAAATATTTTTTATCGTATTACTTAATATTTACTTAACTAATGCCCGCCCTCAGAGACGTTAATTTATTTTGTAATTATTAGGTCAGTCAGTAAGTCAACACTTTTTTTGCCAAAGTTGCGACTCAATGTTGACTCAGTGTTAACGTTGAATAAATGTCTCTGAATACGAAATTAAAATTATTTCGTTAGTCAATTAACCAGCTGTATTACCTTTAAGCAAAAAGAAATGGTGAACACTGACGCCTACAAGAATTAATATTGTTTGTTTTTTATATACACGAGTCATTGCAGCATATACAGAGGTGTACCGTTTTATTTTCTTATCGTTAATTTCATTTCAATTTCTTTCTTTTCCGATCAAAATTAATATGTTTGACATTTTTCACTGTCAGCGGTTGGTAGAATTTCTAAATATTCATCTCTTTTAATGAAGAAACACTTCTACTCTTTTACAAATTACTTACATTTTAATTATGAAGACTTAAACTTATACTACTAGGTACTTAATTATGATGCTGTGAAAACTAAAATGACATCCGTAAATTATCTTCTATTTAGTGTTGGATTTCATTGAATAATATGTTTCGTTAACTACATATACTTCCCCGTGTTGGTTCGGGCTCCTTTGCAGAATAGACCATCTGCCTTCTTGTCAGGCAGCTCGTGAAAGGCGAGCGATGGCTTACCGTCACTAACACCATGTCATCCTACTAGGTGGTGAAGTTTCGCAGTGACTCACCCGGATTGGTACCACTGCCTTACCTATTTCTGCCGACATAACGTCATGACGTGTTCCGGTTTGGAGGGTAAGGTAGCCGGTAAACTTACTTTTGCTCGAGGCCTAACATCCGGGATGTTAGGTTGGCAACTCACCATTACTACCTTTGGTGACTCTTGGCTGTGTGAATTTATTACCATCAGGAAATTGGTCTGCTTGTTTGCCTTCCAATAACATAAAAAAGCGAAAACACTAGAATGCGCTTGGGTAACAGCAAATTAAGTATAACTCAAAAACCACTTGTCCGATTCATAAGAGAATTCATATGGGAATCATGGACTACATTTAAAAAAATGTAATAGCGATGTGATCATGAAATTGAAATCAGTTGCTTTCAGTAGTCTGAGTAAATTTAAAATAAAATTATAATCTCATGATATTACTCATTTTCTCAAAAATATATTTGAGAGAAATTGCGAAGTGGGTAAAGAAATCGATAAGGCAAATCTCAATTATATAAATCAAACGTGTACGAGCGGAGTTCTTTTTTGGCATTAACGAAGTTTCCCGCTCCGTAATCGACGAGTTTAAACAACGTTCTTACTTAATGCTTCCGCTGGATCGTCGAAATTGAAAAATATTTGGACATCGTCAATATAAATTGTAATTTAAAATGACGACCGTAAATTCTCTTCTATTTAGTATTGGATTACGTTCAATAATATGTTTCGTTATGTATATCTGGACAACTTACACAAATTGAATCTAACCCCAAAGTAATCTTACTTTGGGGTTATACTTAATATATATGCTTGTATTATGGGTGCTAGTCAACGATACTAATACATAGGAATACTTGAATACATTTCAAAACATTGTAACGTAGTGGGGGTGGCTTAGCTACCATCCACCACTATGTTAACAGAAAAATGAACAAACCAACAGACATATTTGGTATACGGGATCCTATTGGAATAAAAATAATTAAAAAATGTAAACAAAAAAACACTATAATAAAAGAAACACTAGTAAAATAAAGTCCATATAAAAAAAAGTCTGTGCACAAAAAGGTTCTGTTAGATAAAAAAAAGAAAAGGGTCGTGGGATACGGTGGTCTTGTCGACGGAACTCGAAGGACTGCTGCTGTAGTCTTCGGCGGTTGGGCTAGCGGAACCCTTTGGCGCTTTCCCTCAGCAGCCAGAAGCAGCAGTAGAAGAGGGCGGCTGGGAAGGCGGCCATAGAAGAACACCGGCGGGCAGCTTCCGCCGGTCTAGGGTCCTCCCACCGCCGAGCAGCAGACACCAAGCAGCAGGCAGCAGTCTTAGTAAGACGTTCCGTCGACTTATAGAAGTGGAGCTCTGTAGTAGGATATTAAGAAGAATGTTAGGAAAGAAAGTAGACTCTGAGAATACTAGAAGTAGACCGTGTCAGAACATGTAGCAGACTATCCTTTCGACTTAAATTTTGGTTCTACATTTTAAACATTTTATAATAGAGAACATTTTTTATTTTTTATTGCTGGCCAGTGTAGTTACCAACTACAAAGGCCAGCTTAGAAAATAATATTACAACATACCAGAATACATTTTATAAACGCTCAGACCCGGAAATGCAGACATCCAAATGTTCATCACACAAATGCCTGCCCCCGTCGGGAATCGAACCCGAGCCTCGCGGTTGGTCGGCATAGTTAGGCGTGTACGCTAGCCACTGGACCAACGAGGCGGTCAGTATATATACTACCAATAACAANNNGGTTTGTTTTTTTTATGGAAAAATACAGAGAACAAGCACACGATTTCAGACAAACAACTTTATCTTACATACACGATAGATAAATCGTGGCCTATACGATACATGTTATGGGTGCATCACTATCCTGTTTCTGAGCTTATAGGCATGATGTGAAAGTTTACTGACAAAACTTTACTCCAGATCGGAACATAATATTATCAATGTAGATCCAGGAGTAATAAAGGCGGTGGATCCCTCCTCGAAAAATCTGCTAACATTTTTAAAAGACACTGATTATAATGACAGTAACATCCATGAATATAACAATAATGTTCTCTATTAACTTCTTCAATTTTATAGTATTATCTTACAGGTTTCGCTTATTACAGCATAATCAGGGCTATTATAATAGATACAATAGTACGTGTAGAAAGTTTTCTTGACCAACCTTCACTCCAGATCAGAACATGATATTATTAATGTAGATCCAAGAGTAATAAAGGCGGTGATTCTATTCTCTAACAAGCTGCTGGCATTTTCAAGACACTAATAATAATGACAATAATATTCATGATAATATGATAACGTTCCATATCAATTTTATAATAAGTTTCGCGTATAACAGTGTAATTAGGGATATTGTAACATAATTTTTATACTTACTAGCGTCCATTAAAAGACACAATTTATCTATACTTATAAAACAAAACGTCCTGACTGACTGATTCCTCATCGCCGAGCAAAAACTATTAGAGTAACAGACATGAAATTTGGCAAGTAGGGCTGTTTTATTGAGCAGACACCCAAAAAGGACGGAATTTTGGAAATTCTACCCCTAAGAGGGTGATATAGGGGTTAAAGTTTTGTGTCGATACTCGTCATTATTTAAATCAGAATCATGAAACTTTACTTTTGGCCTAAGTACTTACTAAAAATGGGTTAATAAAATGAGTTTCTGGAAATTGGGTAGGATTTCAAAGGGGTAAATTGGGCTTAAAAATTTATATAAAAGTTAACCTTATTAATCGACTATAAACAGTAAATATATTAACTGACACGCGAGCAAAGCCGCAGGTAACAGGTAGTTAATAAAAATGAATGAAATTGATCTAGTTGTCTATAATTTCAGTACCTACCACCACCTTATATATTCCTGTCTTTTTAACATGAGTACAAAGTAGACTACATTACACAATAATATTATGTAAAACGAAAGTAAAAACCCTACAAAACATTTATCAAATTTGCCACATGAATGTTTATTAAACTGGTTGTTTTTTTAAACGTTATTTATTATATTTTTTTATTAACAAGCACTTTCTCGTTGTTTATAAATCAAGGAATATCACTGATGGTATGTTTTCTATTATGTATAGATTAAGCTTAATACTAGCTAAACAATGAATTTTCAATCTACCCTCTAAACTAAAATTTTCTTTTACATTTTGACCCAACATGCCTTTCTTTTTAATATTTTATTTTCTTGCTAATATCGTTAGTATCATTAGTTCTAATAGGTTTGCGTAAATTTGCACAATGGTAATATTTCGAACAGATTTGAGGTAAAAATTAATATTTCTTATTTAGGTTTTGCCAAATGTAAGATTTGATATAACTCTCAGAACTCATTATAGAAAAGTGGAGTAAATGACTCGGTCTTAATCTTTATGCAGCTAAGACTCAGGTCATTATTATTGGTAGCCCCGGACTTATTTTTAAGATAAATTAGTCTGGTGTACCTCCTGACAAATAATGTCATTATTTTTCTTAGACTAAGCAACTGTAGTAGGTCAGTTGGATTTTTTTGGGTTTGGAATTCTTTGAAACATCTTCGCTTTTTATTTTTTAATCCACATTTACAAAAATAAGATTCTGCCTTGCAAGATTTGGAAACTGAGGTAGTTTACGGCTGATAGGGATAAATTTATTTACCTTAAAAAACGTTTTTTTAAATAATTATACACGTAATGAATACAAAAAACAGTGCAAATAATTAAAATAACTGATTATTAACTAAGACCTTTTAAAACAATTTAACACCACAGGTTGATATGCCTAAATAATTTTGTAACATCTTTATCACAATCCTAACACAAATATATTTTTTTTCATTTTGCCCGATTCCTACCAAGATTATGCTTGCTGAATTCCTACTTCTTTCAATCTCAAATAATGCTGACGATAGCTATGTAAATTTCACTATTGAGCAAATGAATAAACTTGAATTTATTGATAATTCATAATTTCATCGTGTAAATATGATCACGTTTCCGAATTTCGTGCTAAGCTCGAATAGTTGCCTATTAACATTCGCCAGAACTGCCATATTCTCTCCCTTTTGTACTTTATTCTTTCTTTTTTACACATTTGCAACAATTTATTAATAGGAGCGGTTGAAGTTTTACAACAGCTAGGTAAAATTCCTAATTTCTAGTAATATTCCTCCTATCCTCAATTCTTTTCATGTTCCCTCTCAAAACACTTGTTACTACGAGTACAGACGCTATTTTTATTCGCAAACAGAGAGGCTTTGAACTTCTCCCCCGTAGATATCAAGAGAGATCCGAATTTTAACATTTTCAAAAGTATGTTAAGGTGTCACTTTCTATGTTCACTGTAATTTCGGTTGCATTTGACTTTCTTAGTTTGTTCTAAACACAAATACCTATAATTAAGACAGGCTTCTGCTTTTGAGATGACTTATTTCGTCTAGTGTTAGGTCCATTTTCATATTTTTAGAAGCACCATTGGACAGTACCTCACTAAATCTTATTCCACTCTAAGGGTTTCCTGTAAAAGACCGCTGACTCGGCAATAAGGCCGCCTTTAAATATTTTCTATGTATTTGTTATACAATAAAGAGTTATTATATTGTATTTTGTATATACGAGTATAAAAGAAGGTCGTGTAAGTTACACTACATTATAACTGAAGAACGGCTAAACTGATTTGACTGGAAATAATTTATTGGCAGCTTAAGCTTAGAACCAAAAGATGGAAATTAGACATATTTTATCTCGCTTAACTGTGAGGAAACTACCAAAAAAATAACATTTAAATTTTTTTCATACAAATTGTACGGGTGGAACGTAGTTCGCTGGAACAGATAGTAAATGATATTGGTATTTATATACCTTATTATTTATTACAAATATGTATCCACATAATAGTATACATTTTATTTATTTTAATTTTTATTGTAATTTCATATTTTATACTTTAAATGAAATTACAATAGTTGCTTTCGAAATTATATTATTATGTAAGGTCTATTTTATTATGACTTCTGCATTATAAAAACACACCTTAAAACATTCTACTGATAACACTCCCGTATCTCATATACACTTTAATAACAACAGTGATAAGACATTTTCATTTGTAAACCTGATAGTGTCTCACAGTGAGTTGGATAAGTGTCTAGCGTCATATCTCAAAAAGTTGCTGTTGTTACTGGATCGAATAAAGGCATCGGGTATGGCATAGTTAAAGAGTTATGTAAACGAGGAGTCGGGAATGTATATTTAACAGCAAGAGATGTAAAAAGAGGTATGCAAGCAGTTGAAGATTTAAGAAAAGAAAATTTAAACCCTAAATTTCATCAACTGGATGTTTCAGATACAGAAAGTATCAAGAAATTTGCAGATTATTTAAAATCTCAACATGGTGGTTTCGATATCTTGATAAATAATGCTGCTGTCACTATCGAAAATTTTGATGAAATCGTTTATGAAGATTCAAAAAATGTTATTGATATAAACTATAGAAGCCTACTCAAAATACAAGATCATTTGTTTCCTCTTCTAAGAAATAACGCAAGAGTTATCAATATGTCAAGTAATTTCGGTCATTTAAGCAATATTAAAAATAAGTATTGGATCGAACGTTTAACAAATAAAAATCTTCAAATCGAAGACATAAATGACTTTGCGGACTGGTTTCTTGAATCTGTTAAAAATAATAAGTTGAATATAGAAGATTTTGAAACAACAACAGTAATCGCTTATAGAATATCTAAAGTTGCCGTTGCTGCATTAACAAGAGTACAGCAAAAGAATATTGACAGAGGTATATCTATAAATTCTTTACACCCTGGGTTTGTTAGGACTGATATGACTAAAAAATTCGGTGACTTAACCATAGAAGAAGCTTGTGAGGCTCCAGTATACTTGGCCTTAGATTGTGACCAATCAGTGAAGGGAAAGTACTTTTGGTTTGATAAATCTGAAAAAGACTGGACTGACACGACTTTAAAACTCTTTTCAGAAGATAAAACCGGTGAAGTAAAAAGAATGATAGAATTTCTTTTTAAAGCAAATGAATAAAACAATATGTTGAACAAAATAATATGAGTATTATTTTTAAGTAGTTTTTTATAACCATGTAAGACTGCTTTATATGACGTATCAGCAAAATGAGTCAACGAACCTGATAGAAAGTGGTTACCATAACCTCACCAACACAAGAAGAGATTTCTATCGCATTACCCACACCTAAAAATAGACTTTTTAGTAGGAACGAATATTTGTCTAGGGTAATCCTGTGTGGGATACACAGTGTGTGTAACTCGTATTTATCTGGACCTGCTTAGTAGTATAGACCATTATTCTCCCTATCAGGAAGGTGATAAGAGGCGAGCACAGAGTCAACATAATAAAGGTCATTACCAACAAGACCACTGGTGCTCGAGTGCTGTACAGTTACTTAGCCGAGTAGGGATCTACGGCTTAACAATTCCTTTTGCCATTATGACTCCGTTCTGTTCCGATCTGGAAGGTAAGCTAGCCGGTAGACAAGTATCATAGACTAACATCCTCGTTGCAAGACAGCGACGCACCTGCATCGACTTAACTTTTTATGTAGTGAGAGTCATTATGGAGGAAAAGGTAAGTCAGTGGATCTCTACCCAGGCCAATTGTTGCACAAAACTCTACCTACAGTGATCTTGTTGGTAATTACTTACATTATAATCAGTGCTCGCCTCTTACGAGCTACCTGGCAGAGAGGTAGATGGTCTATTCTTATCAACGGACCTGAACTTACGTGGTAATTTTTTTTTGAGGTGTGGTTTTGTTGCTTATAATACCCATTGCACAAGCATATAACATGTTTACTATAAGGCATATATTGTTCTAGGTGCCCTGTATAGAGTAGACTATTAGCTTTTCTGACTGTAGCTTGTACAAGACGAGAATAGGTTAAATGGACCATTACCAACAAGACCAATGGTGCTGTAGCGCAACTTGAATGGATAGGGTTTCATCGCCTTACATATTCCTACAAACATAAGGATATTGTCATATTCTAGTCAGGTTCTGGCGGCTACGCTTAACGATTCCGCCACACAAAAGCAACACGCCGATGACATCTATGGAGTCTATAGTTCGTGATTGTCTTCTACCATAAGGGTAGACGTATCATAGTGTACCTAACCTAAGCAATAAATGTTTAATTTTTGAAGGGTAGCTAACGATGCCGAGACGCCTCGTTGGTCGAGTGGCTAGCGTACACGCCTAACCACATCGATCAACTGTGAGGCTTGGGTTCGGTGGGTGTTTATTAAAATTATTCTTGTATCTATTTAAGTAATTCTGTTTTTTAGAATCGTTGCCAACACCCATTACACAAGCATATGATTTGCTTACTATGGGGTTAGATTCAATTTGTGTAACTTGTCCTGGGATTTTTATTTTATTATTTATCAACACCTATTAGTAGTTTTGTCCTATTAATAGTATTGAGTTACACTATTGACTTTGTTGACGACAAAGTGACCTATTTCCCTATATATAAGAATTACAGAAATCGGTTTTTTATTGGCCGAGTAATAACGTAACATACAAAAAGCGGTAAAATTGGCAATCTTCTCTTTCCGGCATCAATTATGTTACAATTACGTCGTGATTAGATAAATCTTTTTTTCAAAATATACCAAGACGGTTTATAAAAAAAATATAAAAATTACGCAATAGATTTTAATATACTTAATCAATAATGTAAACGTTTTCATCTAAATTGAAGACCTTGATAGTGATGTTGTCCATATGTTTAAAAAACATTCATAACTAGCCGCCACGGTGAACTTCGTATCGCTAGAGATTAACAGCTTCTATCAGTTCTTTTTTTTTTGTTTATGATATTGGAAGGCAACAAGCAGACGGATTTCCTGATGGTAAGAAATTTCCGCCGCGTAGAGACACCAAAGGTGGTAATGGTGCGTTGCCAACCTGAGGCCGGGATGTTAGGCCTCGAGCAAAAGTAAGTTTACCGGCTACCTTACCCTCCGAACCGGAACGCGTCATGACGTTATGGCGACAGGAATAGGTAAGGCGGTGGTACCAATCCGGGTGAGTCGCTGCAAAACTATACCACCTAGTCAGGTGTCACGGTGTTAGTGACAGTAAGCCTTCGCTCGCCTTTTACGAGCTGCCTGGCAGGAAGGCAGATAGTCTATTCTTCAAAGTAGCCCGGACCAACACGGGGAAAAAGTTCGTATGGATTAAAGCATTGTTTTTGAAAATCCTGCTATTTCACGGTTTTTTCTCATACATGATCCTTTTCAAAAAATAATTATCAGAATTTGTCCTTCCGTTGACGCATGATGCGAGTGTATGTGTGTGTTTGTGTGTATGTAACATCGTAGCTCTTAAGCAGATACACGGACTTCAATGCAGTTTTTTTTTTATTTAAAACTTATGTGATTGAGATGGTTCTTAGCTATACTCTATGAAGGTCTGTTAAGGCATTCAAGGTCATTAGCTCATTTGCACCTCAGCGGTGTAGATATTAGAACAACTGTGAGTATTTATTTCACTTTAGAACATATATGAGACCTTGTAGTTGACATAAGAGCTGGTACAGTTGAAGATGTTTGAAGATAGGAGACGTAAGCCTATAATGCCTACTGGTAAGCTTACTGAGTTTGGACTCTTTAGATTCATTTTAACTAGATCTGTTCATATTTTCTGATGACAAGGACTTGATGACAAGAACTTAATGAAATAAGTGATGGATGATCCATGATGATAATTATGTTTCGTAGTCTTTGCAGTTTAGCTATAATACATTGAAATGGGAGTAGTAGTAAATTACATTTGTGTGAATGTGTATGTCTGTCTGTTGCATCATAACTTTTGAAAGGATTGACCGTGCGGAATTCACTGAAAATTTTTAATTTTAAGGTAACGTATATTACTAGCCAAGCCGGCAACCTTCGTATCGCTCGACATTAACAACTAAGCTTTAAAGGATTAAAGAACTATTTGTCTGATTTACCCGGCTATTTTCAAAGTTTTTTTCTGCATAGGTACCTTTTCCTGACGACAGTTAACAGTGACCGTTAATGCGTGATAGGATAATAACAGGAAATGGAATTTCATTATTATACATATTATACAGAGTGACATTTAAAGTGCCAACCAAATTTTGAGACATGATTCGGAATCAATAGCACTTTTGATCTATAAAGATATTCAAAATAAAAAAAAACTATGGTTATAACGTAAACAAAGCATAAAACTGGTTCCCACCACATTTACATTCGCAGGCTTCTGACGTCATGACTCGGACTGGGTACGACATAGCTTGACAAGCGAACCAAATTTGCGGACTGTTTTAAATGAATATTTATAAAAGTATAGTAATATTTATAAAATGCTTTTTAGGCCTTTACCTTCTTATATCAAAATTTGGCCGGTCTTTTCAAAGGAATCCATGTATAGATAAGGTATTACTGAAAAACGTACTCAGTAAATAAAATTTATATAGGATCATATCGGAGTCGCAACATTATTTAAAAAAAAACAATTATCAAAAATGACGATTTCAATAAGCGCGTTACAAAGTTACAAAAAAAAACATGAATTCGAATACCCGTCCGTCTGTTAAAAAAAAACGTTAAAAGACAATATAAACGTGGTTTATAAATAATAGAATTGATATTTAGAACTAAAATCAATTCCTTAAGCGGATAAACAGCCTAATATCAATACATTTTGTACACATAAAAAATTAAAATGGCTTTTTCAATAATCCTATTACCGGACCTTCGAATGAAGGATATATTTCTGATACATAATGGACACTAATGTGTACTTTATGTATAAGGAAAAGTAATCAAAGAAGTTACTTTATTTCTAAGACGGTATTTTATTCGGCTCATAATATATCTGCAAAGTTTCTCAAACTTAGAGATCTATATGCTACAATACTATTTTAACTGCAACAAACTAACATATTTTTTGTGTAATAAGTACTCTCATTGTCTCTAGGTACATAGTATAAAACAAAGTCATTTTCCGCTATCTGTCTGTCTGTCTGTCCATAAGGATGCTTATATCAAAAAGAGTGATACGAAAGAAGGGTTTATATAAAAAAAAACATAGATGTTTGTCCACCCGTATAAAGCTGAGACGAGTTGCTACTTTAATAATAATCTAATATATAAGGTCTGTTAAAATAAGTACTTGAAAACGTACCTGGATAGTATGAATATTGAAATAAATCAGGCTAAATAGTAATAATAAAATTAGATTTTAAATAAATAAAATATAACATCGCTAATATTTCGTATTTACTTGCTCAAGTTCAATGACCGGTGCGACGACACATTAAGATGGATTAATATTAATATGGTAGGTAAATATTACATGTATTATCTGTCTCAAGACCCAATGACGTGGTTTGGACTGAGTGACCACAATAAGTAACAAAATAATAGGTAGTAAATGTTGCATGTGTTTAAAAAAAAATAATTAAGCATATTTACAAATTAAAACTGAATTAAAAACTTTTAAGACACATTTCTTTTTACTTTCTATTCACACTATTTATGTCCACAGTTAAACATATCCCTCATAGTACTCAATGCACAACTTGGATCGGTCGTTGATGAATCTGAGTTATGTAAGTAATACTTTTTACCTTTTCAAAGGTCGCTAATATTCGTATTTGAATTTTAAGTCGATAATAAGATAAATAGTATAAGGAGTCTACATTAACCACTAGTCAAATCTTGTAAAGAAGTCAAGGGACGTTAGGTCAGGTTAGGTGAACATTCTCGTAGAGTCCAAGCCTTATCTGAGTGAAGCCTGAGTAACCGGGGTCGAGCCGGGGCCCCAGGAGCCCAGAGTGTGGGTTGGAAAAGGAAAGCCGCTCCTCAGTACCCCTCTCTGTCTAAGAAGTGACACGAGGAGCGAACACAGGGTGGCGGTAGCTAGCCCGTGAATGAAGGAGGTGGGCATTCCATCTTACCTGTTTTGTCCAGCTGCACC
>NJDD01004599.1:95044-110021 GCA_002245505.1 Calephelis nemesis | reverse complement strand
TACAAATTATTTCTAAATGATAATATTCGTAGTAACATTTGTCATGACAATAGCGCCAATAATTTTTACGTGCTCTCAGAATTTTTCAACATTTATAATCCGGTTTAGACTTTAAACGGTTTAAAAAAATTTTTATTTTGATTAATTTTACATTGTTTTGAATTCAAATCAATTAATTGATTTTTGTTTTTTAAGTTTATGGATATAAAGATAACTACGAATGGCTAACCAGTGTAATATTCTTTTTTAATTGTTGTAAAAAATATTTTTTATTTTTTAAAAGTTAACTAAGCGACATTGAAAGTGTTTGCAGTACGTGGCAGGGTAGGGTACACAATGTTGATATCATATAAAAAAACTATATTTTTATTGTAAATTGTAAAAAGATATAACTATCGCGGATTAATCTTGTCTGACTGATGACTAAAAATTATAAGAAATAAAATAGAGTTAAACATAGTTACAGCCTAAGACTACGTTTGCGTTTATATTTATTATCTTTGAATTTACGTGTTTGATAAAATTATATATATTTTTAATAGAAAATGTTTTTGCTAACGGAAGTACCGTTTTAGTACTTCCGTTATTTAGTTTAGTTTAGTTCTAGTTATTTAGTTGATAAGCATAAAATAAGAATTATCAGAAATCAGAATGGAATACAAGTTAAATGTGTCAATAATCAGAACAGACATCAGCAAGCATATGAATCCTTCTAATACTACTATTTAAATTATACGCTTCGGTTATATTCTAAAATATATTCTGGTATCTATTTAAGTATTTCTATGTATCGTTGACTAACACCCATAGCAGAAGCATATAATTTGCTTACTTTGGGGTTAGATTCAATTCGTGTGATTAGTCCAGGGATATTCGGTTATATTCGTCAAGCTTCGGAAATCCGAATGTATTTTAAAGCTATCTATATATAAGGTTGTTATGACATAATTAATAATTTCGCTTTAATTTAGATTAGGTCAGCCAATTTAAAAATAAAAGTATAAAGTGTAAAACCGAAGCGCATAATTTAAGTAGTAGTAACGTACAATATTCATTTATTAATTGATCTGGGATTCGTGCATAAGTAAACTCATTTTGAAAAATTTCAGAAAAAATATTGTTTACAATAAATATCACATTACTGAATACTGATCCTTGACTATAAGATGGTATAGATTTGTTCCTTAAAATGTCCAAATCTATGACACTATTGGTCTTAAAATTTGTTTCCCTTAGTTACCAATAGAGGCGCTGTTCAAAGTTTTCATACAAATATTTTACAGAGACGGTAGCGAGGATAAACTCATGGTGAGGGCTCTGAACCTATATTGTGACCTCTTGGCTTCACGCCTGTACTGGTTGGTCAATTTTAATAATTATTTTTTGTTGTTTTAGTTATTGTTAGGATAAGGATCATCTGAGAAGAAAAACAGGGAAAATTACAGGGCAAACAGGCAAAACAATGCTTTAATCCGTACAAACTGTTAGTACCTGCTAATGCCAAGCGATACGAAGTTCGCCGAGAAGGATAGTTATACGATAGTGCTTGCAGTAAGATTGCTTCATCTAAAACTATTAATGGCATAGATTATATTTCAAAGAAAAGGGGTCAAACATAAAAATCTAAATGGCTTAAAAACAAACTAAAACGAGGCGGTTTCGTGGAAAATTGCAGATAATTGCTATCTGATTAATGTACTCGTAATATTTTCAGTAGGGATAGCATGTATCTCGCTTGAATAAAACTATTCTGGGAAATAAATGAGGTTTATTACACGTAACTCAGTGTGAAGTATGGGTAATAATTTTTAAGACGGATATAATTAAACCGGGTGCATGAAATTACGAAACTTGATTAGCAACTTAATTGGGCTAGGATTTCAGTACATTTGTATAGTATCTTGCTACTTTTCCTTTTATGACATACAGAGTGTATTTGACACCGTAACGAAAACCTCTGTGGCAGTTTAGATCAGACTTCAAAATTCCGTTAACAGTTTTTGTCGGAAACAAGTGGTTTAATATTTAGCAGTTTTTCAGCCCGCAATGTATAGCGAACAAAGTACATGCATTAAGCCGCGCGTTACGAGCTGTAGGTGCCGACCTAATACCCTGTTTTATTACATTGCTACTTTAGTAAAAATGTGTTGTTTATTAGATATTAAATAAAAATCGAGTTGCGCTAGAAAGTATTAATGAAATAACAGTGAAATCAATAAAAAAATCATGAAATTTCCGACACGAAATTCCAACTACATTTGCATGTCTATCATGTACAGAATCCATGGTTTCATTTTTCGGTACGCTGTCATTTACACGGTGTATGATTTTCTACAATGATTTAAGGACCAGCCAAATTTTAATAATTTATAAACTTATATTTTAAACAGTCCACAAAAATACTTCACTTATTGTCACTCTACGTTGTACCTAGCATGAGTCATGACGTCATTAGCCTGCGCATGCCATTGCATTCGGTATTTCGTGTAGGATAATAGGATAATCAAATTTGGAATTACTATACAGATCGAAAGTTTTATCGATTACGAACGTCTCTGAAAACTTTGCTAATGCGAGACCTTTCCTATAATACCTTCGTATAATTTTTGAGAAATTGACAACATTGTACACCAAGTCTACTTATTTCATTTATTTCTTTCCTTTTACGGGTTAGCTGGAAGAAATTTCTTTTATTAGAGATAAGCTCGCCTTTTGTACTTTTTTTTTTACATTTAAGTATTTTTTTTGTAATATCAGTTGTGTACAATAAAGAGTTAATAATAATAACATTGAAAATTTGGGAAAGGAATTTGGGAAATTGGGAAAGTTGTCAGTAGATTGGCTACAATAATGGCGACCACTATAATCCTTGGCCTCTATAATTTCACTATGCTTATAGTTAAGCCTTTTACAAACCAAATCTAGTCTTGGTAAAAGTAAAAAGTAAAGGTTTTCACAAGGATTAAAACTTTGGTTGTAAGCATTCGTTTGCGTAAGTGAGGCATGTAGATTTAGTATAATTTTGATATGTTTCAAAGTTTTCACTAAGGTCATCTTTTGGAAGGCCTGATTACAGCCGTCTGGATGATTCTTTACTAAAAGGGTTGCACTCCGGGAGTGCCGGCAGAAGTGAAAACTTAAATGTTATCGTTGTGCATTTTTGACATTTTGGAATGGTTAGGAAAATAATTTTGCACGAATTGCTTTATAAAAGTACCTACTATCATTTGTAAGGTAGAATACAATATTCATTTGTTGCGCTATCGTACACAAACATGACAACACGAACATTCGCGCAAGCGCCCTGCGCCGTCTTACGAATGTTTGTCTCACAAATTAGGTCACGTGTCCTGACGCGAGTTCAGAAGTTTTTAACCATTCCAAAATAAGTGGGCAACGCCGCTAAAGAAGTTTTCACTTCAACATTGTTCACCTTTGCTAGCTGATTTCGAATAAAACAAGAAAAAAAAAGTTTTTGCATTAAATGAGCCTACGGTAAATTTAGATAACTTAGTGCAGTTAGTTGGTTATAGTCGAAAACCCGGTAAACAAATAGGATAGTACTTACGTATGTAAAGAATGTATTTCGAACAAATTCTAACCAGTTTCTTGATAAGAATGTTAATAAGTGAAATATTTGGGTCCTACCGTTGTAGTAAGTTAAGTGGTAATACTTCGCAGCTAAATTAAGTTCTTTGAAACGATCAATAAAGTGACAGATACATAATATCAAGTAGGTAGTATAATCATAAAATTTAAAATTTTCAACACTTGAAAAAACCTATCCATACTACTAAGAACCGTCTCGCTCACACCAGCTTTTAAACAAAATATACATCGAAATCGGTCAATTTGTTTAGGAGTTATGATGCCACAGACACAAACTAACACAGACACGTCAAACTTATGACAGCATTTTTAGGAGGTAAAAAATATTTTTATTACACAGCACGGGGTGCTGATACCGGCCCCATTTAAGGAATTTTTACTATCATGCAACGCGTAAAAGACGAGGCCCGATGTGTCTGTCACTAACACCGTGACCAAGGCTAGGTGGCAAATTGTAAGGACTCGCTTGGTTTGATACCACCACTATAATAGAAATGCTCGTACCTATCGTGTATTTGGAAGTAAGCATCACTTACGATAGTCGGGAAAGAGTTTATACTTTATACTCAAGCCCCATACTCTTCCTAAAGTCTTTCTTTCTGTAGGTTTTGGCATTAGTCAAGTAGAAATTTGCATCAAATTTACCAAAATCGGGATTCAATTAAAATAAGTCATAAGTCGTCAATAAGTCATATCAGGGTCTTGGGTAAAGCGGTGACCTTATTACTCAAGCTAATGTAGTGAGATTTGGCGGCAACGAGGAAATACACAATACGCTAATTTGTTCATGATTATTTCATTTGTGCACTTTCTCTTAACAAAATTGTACAAAATGCCACCAAAACTGACTAATTTCGCGCAATATAAACACGAAATTCAATACTTACGAAAAAATTTCGACCATATTTTCTCTCGATAGCCGCAAAACTGTCCTCTCTAAACTTACAAATAGATTTATGACGTCAATGAAGTATGTAATGTACATAAATTGAATAAATTGGACTTAAATTTTTCTACATACGCCTGACTTTGAAATTATTCATCAAGATATATATTATTCATATACATCTGGATGAAAATCGCCGAACTCGTATAATAAGTGGTCGGTGATACGTAACAATCATCTTAATATTCGTAAAATCAAAATAAAAAACAGTTTACTCTTTAGTAAAGTTATAGAAATACTAACGGCCTGGTACGTGCTTCGTTACGTATATGACCATGATATGAGCGCAAGCAACTGAAAATAGTTTCATTATGACGGCACAATACCCATCTGAAAAAGTTTCGATTTGACTGAAAAATAACCACTAACAATATGGCGGATCATTTTATTGAATTCATATGTTATAAAAAATGTTATAAATGTAGAACCGATCCACCGATTTTATGCAAACTTCACATAAACCATCTACTAAATAGTCCAAACAAAGCCTAATCATTTGGTTTGGATAGGTGAGCCCGTTCTTGAGTTATAAAATTACAACGAAAAGTGGCATTGACTTTTATATATGTAGACTAGCCGACCCAGCATACTTCGTATCGCTTGACATTAATGCTTCGATAGTAGCGCAGTCTGTCGGACACAATGTGAAACATTCCAAAATCAACAACTACTTATTATTAAAAAAATATTAAAAAACATTTTCCAGTAGACCAAATTGTGAATCTAAAGCATTCTCGAATTCCCTTGAACACGCACAAAAACTTTCATCAACATCGGTCCAGCCGTCTAGGAGTTCAGTGACAGACACACTCACAGAAAATTTATAAATTTAAAGATTATCTTTAAAATATCTATATGTCAGGCACAGCAAAAGTTCTAAAATTAAAAATCTTACGAAAAGTGTTTTTATCTCGTCAAAACTAATTATAACTGCCAGTTGATGTCTCAAAGAAGAAGGGGCATCAAGAAACCTGCCAGTTGCTGCTTGTAATATTGTCTATTGTAAATAGCATGTGTTAATATAACATTCGAAATTGCTTATTTATTTTGTCCTAGGTTAACAGTGAAATATCTTATATTTGCTGTTGTATAGTATTATTTACTGGTGTTTTTTTGTTCTTGAAATGGTTTTTAGAATAAAGTGACAAACCATACATTTAAATAATAAATAATATAAATATTAAAAAAATTTGGTATACTTCAATATTTTTTAAACGTTTCATTAACTACTTCTTCTTCTTCTTCTCATCAACACATATATTCCGCAAATAAATAAATTTCACTTTCATTTTAAAAACACTTTGAGGTACCGAAGGTACCATTTACTCCAGGCCCATATTTCTGAAGAAGTAGGCAGACGCACAACTAAGGCACCCACGATTAGTCGAAGACACTAAGTCCCACAATGGCTTACCACATATCAGGTAAGCCTATCGCCAACTGGGCACATATCCAATTCCGGGCATCGTTATTTTTTTGTTGCATAACCCGGGGATCGAACCCTTGACTTCAAGAAGTCAAGTCTGACGCCGCAACGCTAGCCCATAGAGCCAAAAAATATAATAAAAATGTTACATAATATCACTAATAAACATAAAACTACTTGTTAAACGATGCAGGCGATTGTTTTTTTACACCTCGTCAAAGGTCAACGTTAGCGCCGCTATAAATAAATTTAAACTATTCAAATCTAAAATCTAGACTTTTCTTATTAATAAAAAATATCAAACATACTATTCGAATAACGTAGTGTAAAGGAAATATTTGACCTTCATTTTTCATTATTAACAACTAAATTAATTTATTAATATTCTCGAATTTTTTTTTAACATTGGAAGGCAAACAAGCAGACGGATTTCCTGATGGTAAGAAATTCCCGCTGCCTAGAGACACCAAAGGTGGTAATGGTGCGATGCCAACCAGAGGCCGGGATGTTAGGCCTCAAGCAAAAGTAAGTTAACCGGCTACCTTACCCTCCGAACCGGAACACGTTATGGCGGTAGGAATAGGTAAAGCGGTGGTACCAATCCGGATGAGTCGCTGCGAAACTTTATCACCTAGTAGGATGTCACACGTTATGACACACGTTATGACGTGATCGCGTTATGAACTGCAAAACCAACTCCAGCTACTTCATTGGTTACCACGTTGCGATTTGATAATTCCTTTTTTCAAACGATAGGCCGTGGTTCAAAAGTGGTCCTACATAAATTTTATCAACATCCTACCAGTAGTTTTTGAGCTACACTTAATGCATACATTTTTCACTTATCTTGACGACCTCAAATTAACCGTATAACTTATAATTAAGTATAATTTAAAGCCACAAGTCGGATCATGATAAAACTTATATACTAGTTCTAATAATATAATACCACATAAAAAAAACATCCAAATCGGTTGGCTATTGTCCGAGTTATCGCGAAACGAATATACAAAAAAAAACAAACAAACGAAAATCTCCTTCTGTTTTGGAGTCGTTTTGGAACGATGTTCTGACCTATAAATAACGCAAAAAATATTTAAATGTGCTAAAAAACCGTACCATACTATGTAACCATGGTATATTGATCTAAACACTCTTTCAACATAGAGGACAAAGTTACCTACTTTTCTTTGATTAGCTATAAGTTACATCGGTTAGAAAAAAAACTAAAAAGTCATACAAAAGCATCAAAAATAATATTTTTTATTGATCCACTTATTAATTGACATCAAAATAGCTTCAATTTGTTTAAAAAATAATTGTATGTTTTTAGATATACTTATATCCGTATCTTTTTTCAATACATTTTAGTACTTTACTTTAATATAGGTACTAACTACACTTTTAAAACTAGACAAATTTTCCGAAACAATTATTGAACATAGTTTAATTATTACAAAAGCTAATTATATTTTATAAAACATCAATCTATATTAAATATTCTTACCTATAAGATAATGTTCTAATCTATACAATAATTTTATAATTAAAATTATAAGTTTCTACAAAACTTAACAATAACTTTGTAGTTATGGTTTTGTATTAAACATAAGCAATTTTTGAACACGCGTTTCTAATTATTTACTTTAAAATAAAATCATTAAAGTAGAACCTCTTTACAAAATAAAAACCAAAAATCTAAGTTATATTTGTTGCCATGTGAAAAATATTAAAGTAAATTCTAGAATAACAAATTAAAAAAGGCGGCACGGCGCCAGCGACGCATATTGTTAACATATAATTACGACGCTTCAAGGAATAATATTTTTCAAAAACATAGTAATGCTCTTTACATTATACTTATCATCAATTAATTCTTCAGATTGAGTAAAATCGTATAATTTTTAAATTATAGTGAGTGTAATTTAAAGTATAAAACTATTTATAAACCGTAGATGAAACTATATATTACGCAATGTTAAAAACTATATTAATTATAATCGCCTCTGTGGTTAAGCGGTTCAGTTGTTGGACTTGACTGCATGAGGTCCCGGGTTCGAATTCCGGGTCAGGCAACAAAAAGTTTGGTTTTTCCTATTTTCTAATTTTAAAAAAGGTTGCCTCTGCCTACTTCTTAACTTAATAAACATAAAACTACTTGTTAAACGATGCAGGCGATTGCTTTTTTACACCTCGTCAAAGGTCAACACTAGCGCCACTATAAATAAAATTAAATTATTCAAATCTAAATTCTAGACTTTTCTTATAAATAGCAAACTAAAAAATATCAAACATATTATTTTGTTCGAAAAACGTTTTGTAAAGGAAATATTTTACTTTGAAAGTCAAATATTTAATAAATAAAAAAAGTGAGTAAGTATCTTCACGCCTATATCCCCGAACATGTAGGTAGAGGCACAACCATACACGACTAGTGTATTTGACACTAAGTCCCACAATGTGATAGGTGGTAAGTATCGCCAAACGGGCACATACGAGTATTATCCTATCCCAAGCAGCGTTTTTTTTTATTAAAAAATTGGAAAAACTCATATATCTTTTTGTTGCCCGACCCGGGATCGAACCCGAACCTCATGCAATAAAATCCAACAACTGAACCGTAAGACCACAGAGGCGATTAATGAAATTTAACTTACATTTCGATATCGGGATATTTAGAAACTGTTTTTAAATATCAAGAAGAAAGCATAAGAAAAAACTAGTTTTTACTACAATATGCAACAAATTAAAAATATCATTTATTACGGCTGAATTGACATTTGAAAAAATAATCCTTTTCTGTTGTTTAATTTTGAAATCATTCAGACAGATTTTTCTCCTTCCTTCGACCTTCAGGTTTGATTGTTATTTTATACTAAATGATTTAATGCAAAGTTGATAGCAAAGTTAATACTTTTTGCATAAATATCGAGAAAAAACAATTTTTTACTACAAAATGCAACAAATTAGAAATATTATTTAATACGGTTATGTATAATAAACGGATTGACATTTTCCTACCTTTGACCTTCAGGTGTGGTTGTTATTTTATACTAAATTATTTATCTTTATATTGATACGTGATGCCAAAACTTTTTAGGAAAATTTTTACGGAATTACGAAACCCCTTTTTACGAAAATTGCGCGGACGCAGGAGCATAAGTATTGGCACACATAAGGTTTATGTCTAGGAAAAGTGCAGAACGCTAATATTTTTCTATAATAATGCATATAAAGTACATTAAATCAATAAATAAAACATTACCCACCTTACCATACATTTGACACACACTAACAAATATATGGATGATAACGATAAAAGATCACAGATGGCGCACTAAAAGCAAAGTAATTGGTCTTGAGAAATGAAGATGGCGTTCTTATCAACAAGACATTAAATTTTATTATGGTCGAATTTCGACCAACGGGTGAACACTGGTTTAAGTATATACACAAGCACACATTTTTTTCTTAGACGTACTCGTTGCCTTTAAACGGGGAAAATGGTAATAGTTTTGCCAATTTTAAGCTAAGATCTCAAACATCATGTATATGTTAGTGAATACTCCACCCTACAATGTATCACGACTATAGCGAACACTTACTCTCGCAAAAAAAAGGAGTGAGCAAAATGCAAGCATGTTATTTTTTTTGAAAGAATAGTTAGACATCGAACGACAGTCGTCCGTGGTCGGTATTAACTCTAAACATTTTTTTGAAAATATAGGTAACGCTTCGTTATTTTTGGCGAATCTACGAAACGGAAAACTTATGGATTACATTTCGTTAATTATAGGAACTGGGCATACGTCGTTGCAGGAATTTATCAGCTAGACCTGACTTCTTTGTTCACGTTAATTTATTACCATTTCCAATATAAGTCGTAAAACATATACAGATGTTTAAAGTAAAAAAAAGTAAGTCTCTTTACGCCCCTATTCCTGAAGATTTAGGCAAAAGCACAACTAGGGCACCCACGACTAGCCGAAGACACTAAGTCCCACAATGCGATAGGAGGCAAGCTTATCGCCAACCAGGCACGGGCAAAGTTCTTTTTTTTTCGCTCGACTCGGAGATATAATACAGGATTTTAAGAAAGCTAGTCTGTCGTTTTAATTATTTCCAAAAGAAAGTCCATATGAAAAAAACAATTGCAAGTCTAGTTTAATTTAATGTTCTTAAGACAACGACTGTCGCGTTAGTTAGTATATTATAAACATAACATTAATTAAAAATATTAAACAATATTACACATAAAATCTAAAGCGATAATCATAAAATAGAAATGCGTAGGATTAGCAAAGGATGCATAAATCTCTCCATGATTGTGGAGAAATGGTGAAACGAAATACTGCACTGTCTATGGTACCATTTGAAAGGCCGTGGGCGGGCGGAAATATTTACTGCTCCAAAAGAGAATTAATACTTTCTTATAACAGTTTTAGAAGCCTAGCATTGATTAGTCTATGATATTATGATAGTACAACTCTAATTTTAGTGACCAACCGCGAGACTCGGATTCTATTCCCGACAGTGACAATGTTTATATATAAAGACTAGCTAACCCGGCAGACGTTGCTTTGCTATTTTTAACGTGATTTTAGAAAAAAAAATGGGATGAGTCGCCCTTATCACTTCGGGGTATGAAAAATAGATGTTAGCCGAATCTGAGACCTACTCAATATGCTTACAAAATTTCATGAGTATTGGTAAAGCCGTTTCAGAGGAGTACGGGAACGAACATTGTCAAGATTAAAAATTTTCTCATAATAAGTCAAAGGTAATTTTGGAAGAAAACAAGCAAGCCGATATTCTGACAATACTTGGTATCAATAAACACCAAAGATATCAATGTCACGTTTTTGACCTTGGCCTTACATATATTGTGTAAATGTATATAATATGGTCTTCTCTCCAGAGTCCCGGTTGGGATACAATATTGATCATTACTGCCTATGGTTGTCTTTTTGCCATTTTAAAACTTAAGGTTGGCAACGCACTATTACCATCTTTGGTATCTCCAGGCGGCGTGAATTTCTTACCATCAGGAAATCCGTCTACTTGTTTGCATTCCAATATCAAAAAAAATTGATAAAAATATTTTTCTCGTGTTGGTCTGATTCCATTGAGTAGACGTCTCAGTCAGACAAATCGGAAGAGGTGAGCACAGGTTAAATTAGGTCATTACCAACAAGAACTGGTAGACAAGTGCTGTGCAGCAACTTGCCCTGGTACTATTTCTGTCACCATAATGACTGTCATGTTTTGGTTGGGAGGGAAAGCAGCAGCAGACTTGCATAATAGGACTTTCTTCCTGGCCTTAGGACCACCACGCAACTGTAACATCTATGGTGTCTATAGACAACGGTAGTATTTTACCGCCGAGCCGTGAGCCTGTTCGCTGACTTCTAACATTCAAAGTTATATACACACACACACACACACACACACACACACACGTTCACACACACATAGATAAGATATTTTTTTTTGTTACGCATGAACTAAAATTTTAAAGTTTGTTGTGTCCCTACTTAGATCATTGTACTCGATAAATACTAGGTTTTCACCTAAGGTTAGGTTTATACCTAAAACTGGCACTAATATCTTATAAACAAGTTTAATCAATAGATTTTTTTTCATCCTAAGATATATTTGTCCTTTGTTTGCCTATTGTAAGAGAGAAATAATTTTATTCTTATTATTTATTTAAGTACTTATTACATAATAAGTATCATGCAAATATATTTGATATTTTCCATCGTCGGCGCTTGGAACACTTGTACTGTTCTACGTATCACTTGTAATTTATTATTTTATAAATAGCCTACGGTTTCGCTTATGACAGCATCATCAGAGCTAGAAATTAAACTCTTAGTTAACTCTTAGTTTAAGTTCCCCGTGTTGGTCCGGGCTCCTTTGCAGAATAGACCATCTGCCTTTCTTGCCAGGCAGCTCGTAAAAGGTGAGCATAGGCTTATCATCACTAACACCGTGACATCTGACTAGGTGGTAGAGTTTCGCAGCGACTCGCCCGGATTAGTACCACCGCCTTACCTATTCCTGCCGCCATAACGTCATGACGTGTTCCGGTCCGGAGGGTAAGGTAGCCGGTAAACTTACTTTTGCTCGAGGCCTAACATCCTGACCTCAGGTTGGCAACGCACTATTACCATCTTTGGTGTATCTAGGCGACGTGAATTTCTTACCATCAGGAAATCCCTCTGCTTGTTTGCCTTCCTATAACATAAAAAAAAAGTTCTAGCCCTGATGATGCTGTCATAAGCGAAACCGGTAGGCTATTTATAAAATACTAAATTATAAGTGATACGTAAAACAGTACAAGTGTTTCGTCATTCAAAAACCATGCAAATATGCACGAGTGCGTATTTAACAAATGTTTAACTTGCTCTAAAAAAATCTAAAGTATTTAAAACAACATTTAAAATCAAATGAAGATGTTAGCTATATACATACTTGGCCATCAATCGAGATCTAACGAAGGTAGGTATTGCAAATACCTCCATTATTCATACACGTGGAAAACGTAACGCACATATATTATAATAAGCACTCCAATATTGATAAATTTACGTCAGTCCCCTAGACTATTAATATATTGTATACTAGCTGTTGCCAGCGGCATTGCCCGCCGAATCAGTTTAAAATATTTAAAAGAAGATGAATAAGCTAATCATACATAGAAATATACCGACTAAAACATATCATTTTATGTAAAGTAGCGAATACTTTCGTATTGTTTGCTTATTTTTTTTACTATCAGAGATATGTTACATCAAAATTGGTATAGTATTAAAACAATTCAATTCTAAATATACGGAAAAAAAGTTTAAAATATTTGCAAGAATATGACTAAGCTGATCATCTTTTTTTTTTTGAATGACTAATTTCTTGCTTATCTCGCGATTTTATGCAACTTCACCGAGTTTTGTGGTCCGAGCAGAGTGCTCAGCCCGAGACATCATTATTTAAATGCATGGGGCTGTTACCTACTACGCCAGCACCAAGGGCTGTCTCCCTGGAGATCGTACCTCGATTTGGTGCTGCGTTCTGGTTACTGGGTGGATTGGAAGGAGGAATATTGGTGGCTCGTCGCTCGGCGTTAGGCGCCGGGCGCAAGAGAGATCTTCGTCGCCGAGACCGGCGGCGACGGTGTCGTGTGATGTTGTTGTGATGTGAGTTTGTCGTGTTCCGGTTTGGAGGTGGAGGAAGTAGAGCGTTCGCCGCGATTATTAGGTCCGGAGGATCCGATAACACGTGGCGGGGTCTTCTATGATTTGGGGGCGCGTTCACGACCGGTGTTTAGTCACACGCGGATGCTAACACCGGATTCGGGTGGACAGTAGTTTTTTAAAGTAACGTTCCGATAGTTCTTTTAAATACTGCGCTATCGTGGGTAAATCGAGGTCGCGATGTAGGTCCTCCTTGCGAACGTACCACGGGGGCCCGTGGCAGTTCACATGAACCTATTCCGGACTACTTGTAACTTTTTCAAACGGGAAGGGGAGGTATGCGCGAAGGCTACACTACCGTATGCTAATATGGGTCTAACACATGTTTTGTAAGGAGTTACTTTGTTACGAAGTGACATTTTACTATTTTTATTAATGAGATAATAGAGACAGCTCAGTACGAACTTAGCCTTGTTCGTGACACGCGTAATGTGCGGTTCGAACGACATATTTTTGTCTAGAGTGACCCATATTTTGTTGAATGTTCCCAGGGGCGAACATACTTGAAATATACCGAGTAAAACATATCATTTTATATAGAGTAGCGAATACTTTCGTATCGTTTGCTCATTTTTTTTTAATATCAGATATATGTTACATCAAAATTAATATAGTATTAACACAATTCAATTCTAAATATACGGGAAAAAGTTTAAAATATTTGCAAGAATATGACTAAGCTGATCATACATAGAAATATACCAACTGAGTAAAACATGTTATTTTTATACCAGTGTAGCGATATCTATTTTTACTCAGTATCTAGTTACTTTGCAAGTTCATGGAAGCCAGTCAAGGAAGTATTGGGATGTTTTATTGAACCGTGGAAATTGGGGCAACGTGTCAAATGGGAGGGACGTTAATCTGGCTCGCAAAATGTATTAATATAGGTCGAAAAGATTTATAGCAGGATTTATGTCTACATAGGCATTTTATTTTGTGATTCATTTTTTTTCTGTTTCAATTTTGGGATAAATGCAATAATTTTTAATGTTATTGGAAGGGGAACAAGGAAACGGATTCCCGGTTTTAATTTGTAACACACCCAAGATGTTAGTGGTGTAGAGTCAGGTTAGATCTCAAGTCGCTTGCAAAATAAGTTTAATACCGACTGCAGTATCTTTTAAACCAATAATTTAATTAATTAATTAAGTTAGTGAAAATTCGTTAAATTTGCTGGTAGACTATCAACTAGTCTTACTTATTGCTTACATATATTCACGCTAAGTCCCTGGCGAAATCCGCAGAGACGACTACAGAGACTAAATATACTATTAATGCTCAGTATTTAAATTATTGGACTTTCCTTAGTCTTCTTTTTATTTTTTTGTTATTGAAATCCATGAGATCATAAGGGCCGAAACACAAAACCGCGTTGCGGCGCCGCGCCGTTAGAATCGGCAGTAGCGTCCCTGCCAATTGAAACGGGGTAGCACTATTTGATTATTTTAAACAGAGTAATATATTTTTAACTAGCTGTCCCGGCGAACTTTGTTCCACCCGTTCAGTTTGTACGGGAAAAAGTAAAATGTTTTTTTTCTTAGTTTTCTCGAAAGTTTTTTCCTTTTTCTTATCTTTTAAACCTTCCCTGGACTTGAACAAACAATTCAAAACCAAAATTAGCGAAATCGGTTCAGTTGTTCTCGAGTTTTAGCGAGACTAACGAACAGCAATTGATTTATATATATATACTTAGTCTGGCCATAAATACTGTTACACTTAAAAATAAAAAAATATTACATT
>NJDD01004599.1:0-95036 GCA_002245505.1 Calephelis nemesis | reverse complement strand
CACCATGGTCCATGGTAGAGACATGTCTATGACACTACAACGCAAACCGACGATTTTAGTGGCACGGCGCCGCAACGCGCTTACACGTCATAAGCTTTTGGCTTTAACTTATAATTTCACAGACAGATTAAATTAAAAACACAGTCACGCCATATTTCGATTTTCTCTCCGAATATATTGTTTTGCTTCTTTTTCACGTGTCAGTTGATACAAATCTGTCTTATTGGAGACTAGCAGTTTTACGTAGCTTCGTGTGCGTAACTTGGCTTCTACTGCACCGATTTTGATGTAACAAAACATATGTCACTCAGAGATAATGTGGCATTCTAAATGTGAAATAATATTTAAAATCAGTCCAGTAGTTCCGGAGCCTATTCATTTCAAACAAACAAACAAAAAATCAAATCTTTTATCTTTATAATATTAGTATATAAGCTCGCCCATTATATAATATTGTAATTTCTTTAAGTAAATCTTTCGTTATAATTTTATATGTTCATTGAAGGAATTATTATGATTTATTTACAGTGATACTTATTTTCTATGTTTATATATTTAACATGAAAATACAAAAACAGATTACAAAAGGTGGTCTTATAAGTAAACCATCAATGACTGAGGAGTCTCCTTCCAAAATTACTATTTTCTGAATCTGGCCCTTAATCCAAAAATCCTACGTGAGCCTTTGAGGGTGTTGGTCGAGACTTCGTCATAAGACCGTTTACTGAAACAATTATCGGGACAACATACATACATAAGGTAGGCAAAGAGTATCGATTGCCAAACCTGTCTGGCTTCCATCACATTAATTACCCTTTTCATACAAACACGCCGGTTTGGGAGACTCTTGACTCCACCTTCGGATAATATCCGAGCGATCTGATCGTGGAATGTCAACCTTGATCAATCTGGACAATTGTTACTGATATAACATCACCACATATAGGTAGCCTCGTGAGCCAAGTCTATGTATTTTGAGATATCTTATTATTAAAGAAATATCGTTGACCGCCTAGTTGATCGAGTGGCTAGCGTAAACGCCTAACTACATCGACCAAGCGCGAGGTTCGGGTTCGATTCCCGACTGACGAAGGGAGGCATTTATGTAAAGAACTTTTAGATGTCTGCATTTCCGGGTCTGGCTGTTTATTAAATATATTCTGGTATCTATTTAAGTATTTCTATGTATTGATATGGTTGACTAACACCCATAACACAAGCATATAATTTGCTTACTTTGGGGTTAAATTCAATTTGTTTGACTTGTCGAGGGATATTTATTTATTTATCTAAACTTGTTATAATGGATTTCCGCAAAACAACGCGTTACCCAAAAAAAATATTTGTAATATACCGAACTAAAACGTTTTGTTTGAAGGCAATCAAACAATTGTTCTTTAAATATAAACAGAATATCGAATCTGGTTTGAAATGTGATCTTTCGTGTCATATTTACATAACAAGTTTTTCATCAACACTTATCATGAATGAAAAGGAATTAAAATTTGAGGTATGGTTAGTCGAATTCAAATATAAATTACTAGCTAACCCGACATACATATGTTATAACTATGTATATTGAATTAGTAAATTTTCTGATTTTATATTTTTCTCCTCTGTGGTCTAGCGGTCCAGATGTTGGACTTTATGAGGTCCAAGGTTCTATTCCGGGTTGGGCAACAAAAAGAAAATGTGGATTTTCCAAATTTCTGTCATGTCCAACACCTGAACCGCTAGACCTGCATTTAAACTAATTTTTGAACATTTGAAACAATGTTATTCACGAATGACTAAATTATGATATTCGAACAATGTTTAAGGAAAAAGTATCCTATAATCATAGGAAATCGTGTATCTCAAAATAAAAGGAAACCCAGTTATAAAATCAGGGACAGTACTGGAAACTGCCTCGTATTAGGCCACAGACACCATTTCCTGTCGAAATATGTACTATATAAATCAGACACAAGTTTTATTGAGTATTTATAAATATCGGGGCCAAACACCGATGGCTAAAGTTGAATGGACTGCTTGAAGCAGATCTACTCACTCCTGACCCAATTCTGGTGACTTCGAAGTAACATAAAATAAATTGTAAGAATTAATTAATAAAAGCTGAAAGAGAGCAGTGTTTTTTCATTAATACAACTTTATAGTCGACATGTTTCTTATTTGTTGCAAATGAAATGAAAAATATAAAATATTCCACCAACAAATCGCTCGGGTATTATCCGAGGGTGGTGTCAAGAGACTCCGAAACCGAAGTTTGTACGGATACGGAACATGTACGGTACGGTTTATACGGTAATGAATAAGGACGCAGCCAGGCAGGTCTGCCAGGATAGTGAGGTTTCGCAGTCGATACTTTCTGCCTACCTTTTTTGATTCGGCGTTGAGATATGCGAATTATTATTTATTTGCGAAATATGTGTGTATAATAGTTGCTACAAAATATTTCAGTAAACGCCTAATATACGCCTCGTTAGTCGAGAAGCTAGCGTATCATCACAGCGTACATCTCCGATCAGTAGTTTAGATATTAAATTATCTATAATAGTATATAACCACCAATTATTATTGTAATATAATCAATGACCGCCGCATTGGTCGAGTAGCTAGCGTACACGCCTAACTACACTGATCAACGGCATGGCTCGAGTTCGATTCCCGACGGGAGCAGGCATTTGTGTGATGAACATTTAGATGTCTGCACTTCCGGGTCTGGGTGTTTATTAAATTTATTCTGGTATCTATTTAAGTATTTCTATGAATTAGTAACTTTGACTAACACCCATAACACAAGCATATGATTTGCTTACTTTGGGGCTAGATTAAATTTTTGACTTGTCAAGGAATATTTATTTATTATTTATTTAGTTTCTAAATATTAATAATATGTTTGCACATCACAATCTGGCCGAATATGTTTTATAATAAATAAACATCCTCAGACTAATTAAACAAATTAATCTAACCTTAAAATAAGCAAATTATATCCCTGTGTTATGGGTGTTAGGACAGTGACACTTAAAACAGAAAAAATTAACTAGATACCAGTATAAATTTAATAAACACCCAGACCCGGAAGTGCAGACATCTAAATGTTCATCACACAAATGCCTGCTCCCGTCGGGAATCGAACCCGAGCCTTGCCGTTGATCAGTGTATTTTTTTTTCTGTTCCGTCGAGAATAGAATCCGAGTCTTGTAGTTGGTCGGTGAAATTATACGCTAACCCTTCAACCAACGAGGCGGGCAAATCTTAAATTTAATGGACATCTTATATAGTAGTACTACTTATTTAAATTATGCGCTTCGACTATATTCGTCAAGCTTTGGAAATCCGAATGTATTTTAAAGAGTTTTTATTACACATAATTAATCCTTTCGGTTAAATTTAGATTAGGTCAGCCAATTTGAAAATAAATGTATAAAGTGTAAAAAGTGTAAAAATCGTACAACTAAAGCGAATAATTTAAATAGTAGTATAGTACTCATTTGTGTATTTGGACGATGAAAAATCGATTTTTTGCAGTTTTACCTGCTTAAAATACTTATTGCATTACGCTAAGACCCAGGAACTTCACCTTAAAAGACTCTGTGTGCTATAAAACGATAAAGTCTACAATTTACGTACATGGATGTGTTTTAACATTAGTGAGATTCGTGAGTCATTTCATTCAACATCGACGGCTATCTACGACTACTGCATAAAAGGACAGCTGGCAGGTTTATGGCACTTGGTAGCTTTAAAAGCTTATCTTTGTAACAAGTTAGATTTTTTTATATTGGAAGGCAAACAAGCAGACGGATTATCTGATGGAAAGAAATTCACGCCGCCTAGAAACACCAAAGGTGGTAATGGTGCATTGCCAACCTGAGGCCGGGGTGTTAGGCCTCGAGCGAAAGTAAGTTTACCGGCTACCTTACCCTCCAAACCGGAACACGTCATGACGTCACCTCAAATACTATAGTTAACGTTGGATTTTGCAGTTTTATTGAGCTTAACAATTAACTCCTCCAAACCGTTTCCTTTTTGCAAAATAATGTGCTGTTATAGTTTGGTAACCTCTGACTTTAATGAAATACTTCTAATTACGGTTAAGTAGCTTATTGTTACTTCTGAGACAATTTGAAAACAATCGTTGTATCATTGAATTTGGTTTTTGCAGTGTAACAGCTGTTCTTAATTCTTAAGTCCTCTAAACCGTTTCCTTTTTGCAAAATAATGTGCTTTTACAGTTTGGTAACCTCTGACTTTAATGAAATACTTCTAATTGTGGTTAAGTAGCTTATTGTTACTTCTAAGACAATTTAAAAACAATAGTTGTATCGTTGAAGTTGATTTTTGAGTTATAACTGCTCTTAATTATGAAGTCCTCCAAACCGTTTTATTTTTGCAAAATAATGTGCTATTACAGTTTAGTAACCTCTGACTTAAATGAAGTACTTCTAATTGTGGTTAACTAGCTTATTGTTACTTCTAAGACAATTTGAAAACAATCGTTGTATCGTTAAATACGATAACGTCGGTCGATGAACGTGCGATCATGAACTTGGCTCGGTAGCCTTCGTTTTGTTTTACATAACAAGTACAATATAGTATCTTACGAACAATGGATATTTAGTCTATAATATAATTAGTAGTTTAAATACTAAGTTATAAAATGTCACGCTATTATAAAAGAAGTGTCTAGAAGTTTGCTATGACATGGTGATACAATTTTCTTAAAATAATAGTTTTTAATGAAGTAATAAAATTCTTCCAGTGTTGGTCCGGGCTCCTTTGCAGAATAGACCACCTGCCTTTCTGCCAGGCAGCTCGTAAAAGGCGAACATAGGCTTACCGTCACTAACACCGTGACATCTGACTAGGTGGTAGAGTTTCGCAGCGACTCACCCAGATTGGTGCACCGCCTTATCTATTCCTGTCGCCATAACGTCATGATGTGTTTCGGTTTGAAGGGTAAGGTAGCCGGTAAACTTACTTTTGCTCGAGGCCTAATGTCCCGGCCTCAGGTTGGCAACGCACCATTACCACCTTCAGTGTCTCTAGGCGGCGAGAATTTCTTCCCATAAGGAAATCTGTCTGCCTGTTTGCCTTCCGATATCATAAAAAAGAGTCGAATTAAGAATCTTCCCTTTTTTGGAATCGATTAAAATTAAAAATTTTGATTCTGATGTAAATATGTTCCTGGAATTTAATCTCGGGATATTTTTTTAATAAAAATGATTGCCGTCATTATTATGTTAAATAACTGAGATGAATAATGAGTATCTTTAGGCGTCCAAAGAACAATTATATTTTAATGGAAGTAGTTGTATGAAAGACCCTGATCAAAATTTATAGAGAGTTAATTAATGGTGGTAATTCTGCTATTTACTAAGTAAACTTATTTCATCTCTTCCAACAAACAGAAAAGGGATGGGACATTTTAGACGTCAGATTATTCAGGGCATGTCAATATGTAACGCTTTTAATCAACGTTTTCCAAGGAATAAATTAAAAGTCTGTAGAAATGCCATTGTAAACTAATCTGACAGGACTAAACACGTTTTGTCTCTTTCTATTACTATCGTGAGAAGAAGATAATATAATAATAACTCAAAATTAGTTTAGAAGTGAGATCCAAAAATAATTTCATGATGACATTAGAACTTTAGATTTGTCATTATGAAGTGTCTTTTGCGGTTTTATTATTTAAGTGCCTTATCTTAAAACTAATATTAGAACGAAGTTCCTTATCTCGCGGAACACGCACTGAAGGGATGGGACAAAGGTCGACACGACATCTTGACGATTTTTTTGTTTCAGTACGAGCTTAGACCTTAGTTTCAACTGGAGGTTCATATCCTTGTAAGGGGCCGTCCATTAATCACGTGAGGCTGAAAAGGGGGGGAGGGGGTAAGCCAAAAATCACGAAGTATCACAAGGCGGTGGGGGGGTTGTGTAAGATATCACGTGCATTTATTTATTCATTGAAGGCGTAATCAAGTCGCGATTTCGGAACTGCAATAATCCACTTTTTAAGTGTTGAAGAAAACCTGACTGATCTATTTTGTGGTACAAAGTTTCTTATTGCGCGTTATGAATGGGGACTAGACGGAAAAAATTCTCACGAAAATTTGTCACGACACTTTGCTATTGTAAGCTGTTCTGCTGCTCTCTCTCTCTATAAGAGAGATAAGGAGAGCTTGAAATTGAGAAATTAAGAGATTGAGAGAGAGAGAAAGAAGAAACTTTTTTTTGTTTTTATTTTTCTTTGTTAATGCCTCTGGTCTAGTGGTCAGGTGTTGGACATGACATGACATAATTGCTTTTTATAACAAAAAACGTTTTTCACCTTGCTTTTGTTTGCCAAATATCTCGTTGTAGACTTAGCATCTTCGGCTAGTCCTGTCCGACATCTACATTGATACGGGCGCGGACATACTGACTCAAACCTACTAATTTTCATTTATTATTTTTTGTTAGCCAATCAAAATTAACCTGAAGTATTTAAGTGAAACTGCAAACTGTTAAAACGACACAAGTTATTTCATTCACACGTCACGATTTCAAACAAAGATCGAGTTTTTATATTCAGTTCATATATTTTTTTTGTAAATTTAATCGATTTCTCCATTATTGCTAAACCTATTTTACAATATTTTTTTTATTTAAAAGAACAAGCTTCGGAGACAGTCCTATTACCAGTCCAGCTACCAAATCAGACATCAAATGTTTTTTTTTTCTTAGTCTACTTACTTAAGATTTTTTTTATATATATATAATTTATGCAATTCGAGACTACCCGGCGAATTTAGTTTATTAGACACTCCATACACTTTACAATCCATTCACCTACATTTGCACTTGACGTAAAGATATGAATGTATGTGTAAAATTACCTGTCCGTTCAAATGTTTTTCGTCATTCTGGATTTCAAGTGTTTGGTCACTTTGTACTATGTGTAATGTGTATTATCTATGTCTTTAATTTTTAAACTACACAATATTTACAACTTAGAAAAAAATTAGACTCATTTGATATCCGTCCTACAATCCAAGTACATTTAGCCAACCCAATCTACATTTAGAATTTTACTCCTATTAAACGTAAACCCGTTAAGCGAGCAGTATAAAAGTAATGTATAACATTAATCGAAACGTAAAGTAGGTATCTGTCAGCTAAATTTCCTTACGATCGGTTATGTAGATTCGGCGCGAATCTCAGTCATGGTACAGACCGACAGACATATATAGTTAAAAGTTGAACTAACGCTAATAAAATAACCTGTCACTTTGTAGTCAGAAACTATTTCTTGTAAATATCTTTAATGTAGCGAATTCATTCGTCTACACTTTTATTATAAGTACCTACCTATTAAATAATTTTAACTCAAAACCACCAGTGAGATGTAGACAACATTTTGGTGGGACCATCTTGATGTCATGACCTACCTTTCAAAAAAAGGACCATCAATCCGGTTTTGTGGAGTCTGTTATACCTAGGAAGTCCGATGTTTTAAATAAAAAAAATATCGGTTTAGAAATGGAAAAAGGGTTAACACATCGACAAAAATTATAATCGGTAAGTTAGTTAAAAAAAATACACGTGATGTTGGGTGAGGGATGGGGGGGTAACCTTAAACATCACGATGTATCACCAAGGGGGAGGGGGGTTAAAAAATGCTGAAAATAACCTCACGTGATTGATGGACCGTGGACGGCCCCTAACTTGGAGCTGCATAGATTCCGCGTATTTTTTTTAAATTTTGTTTTTTTCCCGTGTTGGTCTTTGTAGAATAAACCATCTGCCTTCTTGCCAGGTAGCTCGTCACCTATTATAAGTGAGCATCGTACTTGGCTTCTTAAGGTCCCCTGTTCGATTCCCGAGTCTGGCAAAAAAAAATAGAAAATGTATGTTTTCAATTGGATATGTGCCTGGTTAGCAATAGGCTTTACACCCACCACATTGTGGGACTTAGTGTCTTTGGCTAGTCATGGGTGCCTTGGTTGCGCCTGCTTCTTCGGGGTAATGGGCGTGAAGATACTAAGATTACTTGTTTTAAAGATCTTATTGATGCGTCTCTAACCTATAAAACAATAGATTATACTACTGGCTGCCAAGGGAGTTTGTTTCGCCGTTTCTTCTCCCGACTGGCTAGGTTTGGAAACGGTGGTAGTTTACGGTAGACAGGGCTAAATTTATTATCATTTTAAAATTATTTGTAAGTTATAACTCAAATTATAATAAGAATAAAACTATTTGTTCGTATGAATATTAAAACATTGTGTATATAATTAGTTATATTATACTTATAAAAATATTAAATTATTTGCACACCACAATGTGGTAGAATATGTTGGAAAGCTTAAATAATTTTGTTACAACCTTAACACACATATTCCGCAAATAAATATATTTTCTTTCTTTCTTTCTTTCTTTCAAAAAGTGAGCAACCTCTTATGTGTCAGTGACACAGGTGATCAATATATACAATACTAGCGGCCCGCGCCGGCTTCGCACGGGTATAAAATATAAATGTAAGCCTTCCACTTTAAACACTTTAGTTTTTTTAAAATCACATCAAAATCTGCTGCGGAGTTTGAAAAATTTATACTATGCAGTGATTAAAACTCTTGAGTCAAATTCAACCACATTAAATGGCAACACTAAAAGTATTACCAGTAGTTTTAGAACAATTTTAAAAATAAAACGTTACCAGCTCGTTCACTGGTTATTGCGTCGGCCTTCACGGGGGCCGGGTTCATGGCGGCGACTACTTTTATTACTTACTACTCCATTTAACCCATTTCTTTGACGTAATCCAAACGCTTTTATGGACGTTTAGTACCAACATACAAACATAAATATGATTTTACATTATTCAACTTCATAAATTAATTTTATCATTACCAGTGATAAGCTAGTCGTAGAAAATAGATAGGAAGATTTGTTTAATGAAACTTTGAGGCGGTGTTACCAATTCAAATGGTTGTTTAGCCATTTTATTTTTGCTGTAAGAAACTTACACGTAACGTCATGAAATCATTCAGAAAAGTACTAGTAATTCTAGAAGCAATAGTATATATTTTTTTTAATACAGAAAAAATATGATTAATTTTTTTTTTTATTTATATATATACTAGCTGACATTAAAATATGCTTACTTTTTATCATCTTATGAGCCTTCTCCTCACAATCATTAATCCCAATAAAAAAAGGAATTATTGAAATCGATACATCCGTTCAGGCGTAATGAGCAAGGCAAATAGACATTTATTTTTATGTATCAGATTTTTTACAATTAAAGAGTGTATTACTTACTAACCAAAGTATAAACTTTTTCATGAGTCTAATAAAAGTTAAAGTTTTTTCAATTTAATCAAAATTGTAATAAATGAATGCATGTAAGTAATCTATTCTAGCAAGAAAAATATAATAGCTTAAAAAAGCGGTACCGTGGTTGCGCCTCTGCTTAATCCTCAGAAATATGGGCGTAAAGATACTTGCCTACTTTTAAAAGTTTTTGTTAACAAAAATCTAAATTTTACGTGGATAAATAACGGCAGCATTTTAATTGAAATGAATCATTTTCATAACAAAAGATCGTTATGGTTTAGACCTTTGGCCTGGTAACCTAGCATCTAGATTTAGCCTAACTTTAATTAGAACTGTATCTGGCGCCCGGTCATTTAACAAATTAATTTGACCTGAGACAGAGACAAAAATCGTTTTATAATGGCGCTATTTTATCGCTATCTTTTAGTACAAGATAGATTGTAGAGTTCAAATTCTTATGTATTTAACGAAAAGGTTAATAAAACAACAGAATAACGGGCCGTTCTTATATGATAACTAATGTTGAATTGAGTGATTTTGTTTTCCCTTAATTATAAATAATTGTGAACAATAAGAAATAACTTAAAGTTTAAAAAAAATAAACTTTTAATTATAATAATTGTGCTACCAATATTTAATTGTACGCCATACCAAAACTTATAAAGAGCGCATTGAACGAGATCCAAATACTCTGGCCCGGCCACTAATGGCAAACCACAACAAAACGTGACGTTTAAAGCGTAAAATACCTCAAGATTTAATATAATCACAGTAAAAATAGTTACTGTCTAAACAACGAGGATGTGACAAAGGTCACATACCGAGCGCGCCAGCAATAGCACCAACCAACATGCTGCTGAATGTCCCACAAAGGAGACAGATTGTAGTAATAAAGAATAATAATAAAAAGAAAACAATATTTAAGAAGAAAAGTGACAAAAACTCATTATGTAGGAAATTGAATCAATTTGGAAATCTAGTCTAAGATTTGAGGTATGTAGTTAAACAGGATTAATCAACTAATTTTACAAGAAACCTTTCTGCCAGGCACCTCGTAAAAGGCGGGCATATGCTTACCTACCATCACAAGCACCGTGTCATCTGACTAGGTGGTAAATTCTCGAAGCTAATCTCCCGGATTGGTATCACCGCCGTGCATATTCCTGCCACCATAACGTCCAATGTTTGACGTTGACGTGTTCCGGTTCGGAGGATGAGGTAGCCGGTTAACTTACTTTTGTTCAAGACCTAACATTCTTGCCTCAGGTTGGCAACGCACCATTGCCACCTTTGGTGTCTCTAGGCGGCGTAAATTTCTTACCATCAGGAAATCCGTCTGCTTGTTTGCCTTCCATTATACTTCTCTTATCTTAGTAAATACATTACAAACTTCGTTATTTTCTAAATTAAAATAAAATCTTATTTTAGTAACATGACACTGCATAAAAAAGGTATATTTGTTTAGCAAGTATCATATTAATTTTTTTTAAGATTATTATAAACAATATTATCCATAAAAATATATTGATATAGTACTAGGGAAATACTTTAATTTACTACTATAATTTTATACTAATTTGTCACTGTAATTTTATATTTTCAAATTATCTATTACATGAGTTTTGATAAGCCCCATTAGCTATTATTGTTTTAATTATAATTTTTCATATTATGTATTATAACATAAATATTTCATTGTTTGTGCAATTATTATAAAGTAGTAAAACAGTAAGTACAAAGGTTAAACTTGATTAGTAGGTATTCTAAATCTGGAAAAGTACATAATTAAATATAAAATTTACCCATTATGTGGTTAGTAGCAAATATTGATAATAAAAATCAGACGAAATAGTTATACATATACATAATATTATAATATATGCAACATATGATTAATTAATAATGCAATTACTATATTACTCATATTCTATGATATCAGAGTGATAGATGTAAAGTGCAATTATAAATAATTTGAGGCTTTCCATTATTTACTCAACTGCTTGAACCGTTTGATGTATTATAACAAAAAGTTGCCTATGTCCTTCTCAAAAATGCAATTTATTTCTAAAACAAATTTCATCAAAATTGGTCAAGTTACACAAGTACCTACTTATTATGTTGGATTGCATCTGAATTCAAAAGAAAAAAAAATAAATATCGTATATATTTTTTAAATTATTAGGGATAATCGGATATTATCCGAGGGTGGTGTCAAGAGTCTCCGAAACCGGGGTGATTGTAAAAGGGTAATAAATGCGAAGGAAGCCAGACAGGTTTGTCAGGATCGTAAGGTCTGGCACTCGATACTCTCTGCCTACCCTGTACGAGACTTAGCGTGAAGATATGTGTGTATGTGTAATTTTTTTAAAAGGTAGTTACTGAGTCTCCGAGTTTTTAAAATACTTGTTTGTATCTAGTTTTAAAAAGAAAACATGTGAACATATTTTCTAAAAATTAGGTAAAATGGTTACCGTAAAAATGCTTTCCGAATTTGTGCATGCTAACTAAACAATTCACAATTCCACAAGGTCTCTAGTAGCTAATAGCTAAGAATACATACCGCTAACCAGTGACAAAAGGAAAAATTAGCACACCGAATACGAGTCATTCACCTAACAAACTCCTTGGCTGAATCTGAATTTTTCTCTGTATTATCTGTATTATCGAAGTGCAACTAGTAAACTAGTACAACATTTGAGTTTTGGCGCCATCGAGAGAAAAGATGGTCGAAGTTTTTTCATAATTATTGAATTTCGTGTTGATATTGAGTGAAATTAGTCAATTTTAGTGGTATTTTGTGCAATTTTGTTCAGTGAAGTTGCACAAATGAAATAATCATGAAGAAATTAGCGTATCGTGTATTTCCTCGTTGCCGCCAAATCTCACTGCATGAGTTTAAGTAATGAGACCAACACTTCACTCAAGACCCTATTGACTCTCCATACTGCGAAGCCTTGTTAAATCGATATTTTATTACTACGACGTTTCGTTACACCGAAAAACTGCACACATACACACGCAACTAGCATAGATTAGTGTCTATCACGTTTATATAACTGAATACAGAATTAAAATAAACACTTTAAATAAATAACAAACGTAAGTTTATACAGCTGACATTTGTTGCTAAGTCTCCAACACGTGCTCACACGTCTGAATGAGACTTACTCAATGAAATATTATAGGATAAAAAGCAGAAGTTTTAAATACTTTAAGTTTATGATCGCCTCGTTGGTCGAGTGGCTAGCGTACACGCCTAACTACAGCGACCGAACGAGGCTCGGGTTCGATTCCCGACGGGGGCAGGCATTTGTGTGATTAACATTTAGATGTCTGCATATCCGGGTCTGGGTGTTTATTAAATTTATTCTAGTATCTATTTAAGTATTTCATGTATTAGTATCGTTGACTAATACCCATAACACAAGCATATAATTTGCATACTTTGAGGTTAGATTCAATTTGAGTGACTTGTCCAAGGATATTTATTTAGGTAATTTCTATTCGTACATTGTAAATAATTTCTTGTTATAAAAATGTCAACTAACATAGTGAAACCTTGAGCCTTAGCTAAAAACCATCTCGATTAAGTCAGCTTTCAAACAAAAAAAATCGCATCGAAATCGATCCTTTCGCTTAGGAGTTGTAATGCAACAGATAAACACACAGACACAGACACGTCAAACTTTTGACATCCATCTTTTTTCTTATGCGACGATATCTTGCAAAACTTTACCATCTAGTCATGGTCACAAATATAATAAAAGAAATAATTAAAGTGAACTATCATAAATTTAAAATGTATCTAATCTTAGCCTAAGGCTCACAACGCACCACTAACATCTTTACACTGGACGCTTCTATTAGTTAACTAGTTATTAACATAAAACACTATTCTAGCCTTAATTGCATGCGTGATAATCTATACCAATAATAATCATATAATATAATGACATAGGAATCGAACCTAAATCTACTTCTATTATACCTACATTCAGACAAGACTACCTCGTTGCCTATAAGATTAGAAAAAATTAAAATAAAGCAAAAGCGATTGATTGCAATAATACAACTCACATAGTGATTAGCATATAAGTTTTTTCCTAATTTTTTTTAAATATAATATAATACAAAAAAAATGTGTTTCAAAATCAAAGTAATATAAAATAAATTAAAAATACAATGCCGTTTCTTATCACTTTTTTGTACAGAAATTTTATTTTTAAACTTTAAGATAAACAAGATATAAGAAAGAAGACTTTATAAACTAAAATAGGTATAACTAAAACTTTAGTTGAGTCTAGTTTTTACGTTTCACATTTTTCGTTAATTTCAATGACAGTTATCGTAATTTTAAAATTCAAATCAATCTTGAGATTATTATCTCAAGAGTATTATTTAAAAATAATCATAAGGATACTCACTAAATTGTATGGTCCATATCTCATCGTAGGATTCGTAGGTCGGGAAGTGTAGACAGTCCTCGTCAGAAAAAGTGAAATTTTACGCGACGTTCCACTCGCTAATTTATACACTGGCGGCGAAAAACGTGGATCAGACGACAGAGTTCGCGCTAACTATATATAACACGTGTTTGATAATATGAAATTTGATGCCTTAGCAACTAAATATTTTTTGTATAAAAACTTAATTTTTATATTTTTTTAATAAATCAAGTGTACATTGAGGGCTTAAATCGTAAATGCGTTCGAAAATATAATCGGCTTATGATAGAGCTGCTCGGTAGTAGTGGAGCGCTTTACGCGACGGCTTGCGGACCACTGAATATGCGTACGCGCACCCGCCTTTGCTTTTCGACTCTACAAATTTAGTATTTGCAACGCGTAAACGCTTTTCCGACTCCAATAAACCCATACCGCAATATCCTTATGGTGTAAGAAAACCATATTTAGACATTGCTTCCCGAAAACTGGCTTGAAAGAAGTTTTTTGTCAATATTTTTTTTTTGTAAAGTAAAGTATTGATAAAAACTAATGGGCGTGCAAATTTACGGGCGTTTTCAATAACTATATACAGATAGAGACAGGCCTACTAGAGTTTTATTGCCAAGATGTTTTTGGTAATTACTGAAAAATAAAAGTGGTTGCCTTTTGGTAATTACTTAAAAATAACACTGGTAGTAATTAATTCAAATTCAAATATGCTTTATTCATGTGGATCTGTACAAAGATTAGTGTGGAGCGTTTATATATAATTCTTAATACTACCACCGGATCGGATCGCGGCCACTCACTGAGAAGATCCGGGAAACTCAGCAGGCTTGTGTTTTTTCTTATAAATCTAGTTTACAAAAGTATATTACATAATTAATTTTTAGAGATTGGTATGAGGAGCAATTAACCCCAAGCATTTCTATCTTCTAAATATTCAGTTAATAGCCCTTATTTATTTAAATTTAATACATTTTTTAAATTTGTTAAAAGGTAAGTCTTTAATATGCTCGGAAAGTTCACAGTAAAAATGTGTATACACATTAGCCCATGAAAAAGAACTGATTCTATGAGTTAATATTACAACTCTATCTACAATCTTAGATCACTTATTGAAGCTGGCCGTAAATAGGCTGGATTATCGCAATACGTCGTTTTAAGATAAAAAAATATGACTCGAATTTTCTAATATTTTTGATCCAGCATAAAAAAAAGTAAATATGTATACGTCCGTTTCCCCGAAGTTATAGGGAGAGTACAATCGGGGCATCTACCATTGTATAAAGTACACATACATACATACATACACATTTTCACTCTAAGGCCCTTACAGGGCATACAGGGAGTATAGAGTGCAAGTACATGATCCTGACTCATGATCTAAAGTTTTCGTCTATATTACTGAGTTATGAGTTGACTTAGGAACATAGGCAAAAAGCTCCATTACTAGGTAAGTTTTTATTCACTACCTTCATAATTTGAGGGGCGATAACTCTATCCACCAGGTGATTTCTGGCTCCATTTAGATAGCTGACTAACATCTGAACGTAGAGTTCTATTAGACATAAGTAACTCAACTAAAACTCGTTATCCTCAGATCAGCTCATGAGTCAGTAACGAACAATATTTCTAATCTATATCTACAGGTAGCAATAGGCCTTCTAAAGTTTTGTTGCTAAGATATTATGTTAATTAACATCTCGCTAACATCTTAGAGATCGATGTAGCAAAAAACATTTTTTTTTTCGCTTTTATTCATCGTATAAAGGCTGCTTACTGATCCGGTAGTTAATTTTAATATTCATATTTTAAATGAAGAAACACTTGTATTGTGTTACGTATAACTTATAATTTATTATTTTATAAACAGCCTTTTGTATGGTATAAGTGAAATAAACGACTTTCGTCTTCTCTATGTAGTCACTTCAAGAGCAAAAATTTTGCCATTTTAGATTTGGCAGGCGCTCATTTAAATAATAAATATTATTTCTGTCAGCGTTACGCATTTTAGAATGCTAATAAATTACTTGTGTAATCATATATTTTACATGTTTTGATGTTTTATTTTTTATCAACGTAAAAGTGGCTACAAATAAATTAAAGTGAAATATTGCTGTCTTAGATCGGAAACCGCTATGTTAAGGATTGTCTGTTGTTGTTTTTTTTATTCCTGCTGCTATAAGGTCAGCGCTTGCCGTTGACGTGTTCCCTTTCGAAGGGTAAGGTAGCCGGTAAAGTTACTTTTGCCGGAGGCCTAACACCCCGGCTTCAGGTTAGCAACGCACCGTTGCTACCTTTGGTGTCTGTAGGCGGCGTGAATTTCTTCTGATCAAATCCAATCAATCAAACCATCAAGAAATCTGTTTGCTTGTTTCCCTTCCAATATCATACAAAAACTGGTTCCTTCTTGAATTGTTTTATTACATTTGATATCACAAAATTATTTTTTGTCTGGTAAAAACAGAATTTGAAAAATAATAAAAGAATTTGAATCTTTCAGGAATAATAAAAATTTAACATTCTAAAATTCCAAAACAAATGATTCATAATATTAAAACACATTGTCCTTAATTGAATTTGATTAAAGGTATAAGGAAAAGTCTGTAATTTATAGATAAGAGAGCATTCAAGTATTACGCAATATGTTGGGNNNGGGGGGGGGGTTTCGTTAAACGTTACGATGCGTTACAAGGGCAGGAGGCCTTCTTATAATGCGTTACGTAACATTGTTTTTTTAAATTAAAAATAGTTTATTTATTTAGTAAATATAAATTTTATTTAGTATTACTACCTAGAAACTAGAATATATCTTTTGCGACTTTAGGGTAAAAATGGTCACTTGAATGTTACGTACCATTCAAAGAGGGGGAGGGGAGATACAGAAAAACGTTAGGGTGCGTTACAAGGAAGGAAGGGGTGGTCATAAATCTTCGAATATTACGTTGCGTAATACTTGAACTCTCCCTAACGAGCGACCCACCCCGGCTTCGCACGGGCATCAAATATGCATAAAATCCTTCCCTTCAATCAATTTCTCTATTAAAGAAACCGCATCAAAATCCGTTGCGTAGTTTTAAAGATTTGAGCATACAAGGGGACATAGGGACAGAGAAAGTGATTTTGTTTTATTTATACTATGTAGTTATTAACTTCGCGCTAATGCAAACAAGCGTTGGTATAGCAATTTCTTTTTTAACTGGACTTACTAAAATATCCATAGCTTTTTTAAAAAAATCTTTTAAATAAACAAAAAATGTAGAATTTATACTCTCTATTGTCGGCACTTTGAAGAATAATTGTATTATACACATTTTTTCAAATAAAACCTTCTTACGTACTGTCAGCGACTAACAACCAAATAAAAAATAACATACAACTGAACCGAACGAGAGTTTTGGCGCCATCGAGAGAAAAGATGGTCGAAGTTTTTTCATAATTATGGTATTTCGTGTTAATATTGAGTGAAATTAGTGTGAAAGAGCACAAATGAAATAATTATTAAGAAATTGGCGTATCGTGTATTTCCTCGTTGCCGCCAAATCTCATTACAAAGCTTGTGTAATGAGCCACCGCTTTACCTAAGAGCCTGACCTGACATGACTTCCTGACGACTTATGACTGATGACTAATTATAACTAATTGAAAATGATATAAAATTCGATGCAAATTTCTACTTGACTAATGGCTAAATAGTAACGTGAAGGCCAAAACCTAAAGAAAGAAAGAAAAAGAACTGAACCGAACGGGTATTTCATTAAACGTCATTCTGCTGTCCCGCCAACATCTTTTAAGATATACCAAACTACAGATATATGTGAAATTTTATCGAAATCGGTTCAGTAGTTTTGGAGTTTATTGGCAACATACATCGTGACACATGATTTTTATATATACTAGTATATATATAATAAAAAATAATATAAGTAGGAATCGGTTTTTTTGACTTGGAGTTTTGGCACCATTGCATTGTGAATGAAGATGGACGTATTTTTTTCATTATTATTGAATTTCGTGTTTATTTTGAGTGAAATTGGTTAATTTAGGTGGGAATTAGATTAATTTTGTTCAGTGAAAGTGCACAAACGCAATAATCATGAAGAAATTAGTGTATCGTCTATTTTCTTGCTGCTGTCAAATCTCACTAGATGAGCTTAAGTACCGAAGCCACCGCTTTACTCATGACGCTGACCTGACATGACATTGTACATAGTGACTAATGACTGTATAAGAATTAATAATAACTAACTTGACATTGCCAAAGTGAGTCGTGAAAAACGATCGAAAGCCATATTTATAAAACAAGAAGAAAAGTAATTTTGCTTATCTTGAGCTGTTGTTGAGTGTCTTGGTTGGCTTAATTGTAACATAAAATGATAAATAAAGTGTGACACTTTTCTAATAACACTTGTAAATGTTTTTAATAGAAAAAGAGCAATTTTTATTTTCATGGCAGTATGAAAAAATATTAGTGAGTAATTAGTTTACATTGACAACCTGTTTAATTAAAACATGAGTTTTAGACATCCCTACATAGTATAAAACAAAGTCGCTTCCCCTATGTCCCTTTGTATGCTTAAGTCTTTAAAACTACGCAACGGATTTTGATGCGGTTTTTGAAGTGAAACTTCTTTATCGTGGTTGGAAAAAAAAAACAGTGTAACATTTTTTCGTTACGCGTCACATTTTTGCGTTACGCGCAATCTTTGTGCTCATCCCTACCACGCGTGATTCGAAGTATAATTTCTCCAGCGGAGTAGGGATTGGCAGCAAACTTTATTTAACCAATTTCTGTAAAGTTGCATATAGTAAATTGTTTTTTGAAAAATAGCGTCATAAAGAAGTTTCACTTTTTCACTTCTTACGAGTGTACGCTAGTACACCCACACATTTTTTTAATAGATAAAGTTATTAAAGACGAAGGTTTATATGTATATTTTATACCTGTGCGAATCAGGGCGGGCCGCTAGTTATGTATGATATAAAAAAATCCGTGAATCACTTACGATTCTGAAACTAAATACAATTCTTTAACATTATTCATCTATATAAAACACTAGCTGCTGCCCGCGTGGTTATTGGTCCCACAGAATCATTTTTCAGGTTAAAAACTATCCTATGTTAATCCAAGTTACCCTCTATGTGTGTGCCAAATTTCATGAAAATCGGTGCTCCAGGTTTTTTGTGTGAGGTAGTAACAAACAAACAATCAAACTTTCTCATTTATAAAATTAGTCGGACAAGCTGTTACCCGCGACTACCTACACTCTTTAAAGTGATTTTTGTGGTTGGTGATAAGTAATGTAAGTATTTTGGGACAGGTTTACAATATACTTTTCTATTATAACAACACGTAATAGGCTACTGTTTACCGAGGCATCATGTTTTTCCTGAAAATCGATCTTACGATCTTGGCTGCTTGCAGTGTATATGCAAGTAAATTCACAACTTTCCGAGAACACATAAAATTACCGGTTACTGTTTGTTTGTTCTATCTTATTACTATAAAAAAGCAAACACAGGAAACACATGATCTTTAGTCAGAAACAGGGAATTAAATAGTTTGGAAAAACTGAAAACATGCTTAGATGTCGCCACTTTTTTGTAATATTCTATTTTTAAACTTTGACGTATATAGAGAGATAATATAAGTTTGACGTGTTTCTGCGCCGTTCGCGGCATCATAACTTTTAAGCAGATGTACCGATTTCGATGCGGTTTGTTTTTGTTAGAAAGCTGTAGTAATCGAAATGGATCTTACCTAAATTACATAGCGGATTATAACTCAGGACCGGGTGAAACGATTTGGTTGATAATTATTAAGGAGGTAGCTTAGAACCAGGAAACTGAATTAGTATATTTTTTACTACGTTTGACTGTAATTAAACGGATGGATCGAAGTTCGCCGGTGCAGCTAGTAACACGATTTTCTTTTATTTATGTATATAATAACACGTAACTCGACTTTCCATATGTATAAAGAAAAATCGCGTTAGTTACACAATTAATATCTCAAGAATATACGGACATGGGTATCTACATTAATTTCTGTTCAACTGCGAGGAAACTAGGAAAAACAACATTTAGTTATTTTCCATACAAACTAAACGAGTGGAATGAAATTCGCCGGAACAGCTCGTTACTTTTAAGTGATCACGATTTAGAGATTTATAGATTTTGTCGAGAGTTTGTTACTGTTCACGCACAAACTACTGAACGGATTTAAATGAAACATAACAAAAAAAAATAACATATAGGGTAAAATTTATAAAAATAAATATAAATTGGTACGTGGGGAAATAAAATTTCATAAATTTAATGTGTCATATTATCCAATGGTATTTATTGTGTACATATGTAACGTTATTAAATTTGAAACTATATTTAAAAAAAAAATAAAGTTAAGATCGCCGAATTTCTTTCCCTAGATCTTTTCGATGAGTGTCGTTTTTCGATCTGATAAATTATAACATTGGACTAGTAACTATCAACTAGCGGCCCGCCCCGGCTTCGCACGGCTATGAAATATACATATAAACATGACTCTTCAATTACTTTATCTATTAAAAAACCGCATTAAAATCCGTTGCATAGTTTTAAAGATACATACAAGAGAACATCGGGACAGAGGAAGTGACTTTATTTTATACTAGCTGACCCAACAAACTTCGTATCGCTTGAAATTAATGCTTCGATAATAGCGCAGTCTGTCATACCCAATGTGAAACATTCCCAAATCAACGACTGCTGATTATTAAAAAAATATTAAAAAAACATTTTCCGTGAGACCAAATTGTGTATCTAAAGTATTCTCGAATCGCCTTGAACACACACTAAAACTTTCATCAAAATCGGTCCAGTCGTCTTGGAGGAGTTCAGTGGAAAACACACGAACACAAGACTTTTATTTAAATAAAGACTATGCAGTGATGTGAGTTAAATACTAGGAGTTTATATTTCTATGAAAGGGCCGCCCAAGCCCAATATAGCCCTAAACCTAAGTCTATGTTGTCACCAGCAATTTGACTGGTGACATCACCCATGGCCCGACCTTCCTGTTAATAGCTTCATTATCTTATAAAGTACCAGTGTAATGTGAACCATTCTGTTCTTACTGCAATCTGTGGTTGCCTCCGTTTGCTTCTGCGGTCTAGTGGTGTGGAGTTGGTGACTATATAAGGTCTCGGATTCGATTCCTAGTCGGCAATCCGAATGTGCTTTTTTTTCTAATAATCATGCACACTTTTTAACCCCCAACTAAACCTATTCGTAATGTTGCTTAGAACTACCACGTTTACGTTCTTCACGAAACATAAATAATCATCTAATAATAATAAACATTAATAAATAGTGCGACGCACGCACGCAGGCACACACACACTAATACACGCAGAATATTGTGGGGAAGAGAACCAGGACGCAGGCCAGTCATAGTCAAACCACATTCGTACCAAGGAGCATCACCACAGGAGAACTTTCACCTTCAAAATAGTATTTCTTTCAACCGCCCCCTTTTTAACCGACTCCAAAAAGGAGATTTTCAATTCTATCGCCTTTGTTGTCCAGCGATAGTTCAAAGTGACTTCTTGAGGTCCCATGTTTAATTTCAGAGTCGGGCAACAAAAAAATAGAAAATGTGTATTATTGATTTTCTAATAATACTCCCAACATATTTCACGAGAGAGCTTAGAGCTTTGAATAAACGGAGTTTAACAGTAATACAATTTTAATAATAATTCATTTCTCGTTAATACTACTATTATTAAAAATGCGAAAGTTTGTCTGTTTGTATGTTTTTTTGTTACTCCTTTATGTAAAAACCGCTGAACCGATTTTCATTTGGATGAAATTTGGCACACACATAGAGGTTAACTTGGATTAACACATAGGATAGTTTATATCCCGAAAATATATTCCTATGGGACTACGCGGGCAACACCGCGACAACGGCTAGTAAATTATAAACTTGTAAAAAACTGGTAGGTACGGCGGTAACGGTGCGTTGATACAATATGTGTTATCATGTTCATTTTGTGTAGTTATTCTGTTGTTAAATTGAAAAGAGATTAATTTAGTCTAACTGAAGGTCAAATGTAATCGTTATTAGGATGGTAAATTTTGACCACGGATCGGCCATTATCAATTGTAAATCCCGGCCCGGGAGATCAGTGCCAGTGTATGTGTGCCAAAAGTTTTAAAATAATGTGAAAACCTTTCAATCATAAAAAAAATTACATTTTTTATGATTGAAAGGTAAATAAATTAATCGATTTCGGATTAGTACATGGTGAACTAAGTTTTGGTTATCAAGTTTCTTAGTTGTGAATAAAGAACATGATATTTAAAATGTATTATTATGTCTTCTTATATCATACATAACTACATAGATATAACTATATAGATTATAAATAAAATTTATGGATATAAAAATGAATTAAATTTAAAAATTAATTTAATAATTTAAGTGAAGTTAGTTTTGGTTATCAAGTTTCTTAGTTTTGAGTAAAGAACATGATTTTTAAACCAACAAAAAACAATAAGTGAAATTGGGGATTTATTTTATATAGTCGTATAACACTTATTGACCCGAGAGGCAGTATTGAATAAAAATAGCTTGCGTTTGTTTTCAAAAAGCTTTCTTTTAAAAATAATAATTAACACAACAAAATAATGGAATCGTTCCATCCAGTCTTGACTACTGATACAAGGACCAAGGTCAATACAGGTTAACTTTTAACCCCTAATGATAAAAAGGGTTTTGTAAGTTTGACGTGAGTCTATGTGTCTGAAATCATACTTTTTAATTGATGGACCTATTTCGATGCTAATTTTCTTGTTTGAAAGCTGTTGTCATCGAAATAGTTCTCAGCTACATTTCATTAAAATTTTTTCAGATGTATTGATTTCCCCCGTGTTGGTCCGGGCTCCTTTGGAGATTAGACCACCTGCCTTCCTGCCAGGCAGCTCGTAAAAGGCGAGCACAGACTTACCTTCACTAGCACCGTGACATCTGACTAGGTGGTAGAGTTTCGCAGCGATTCACCCGCATTAGTACCACCGCCATACCTATTCCTGCCGCCATAACGTCATGACGTGTTCCGGTTTGGAATGTAAGGTAGCCGGTAAACTAACTTTTGCTCAAGGCCTAACATCCCGGCCTCATGTTGGCAACGCACCATTACCACCTTTGGTGTCTCTAAGCGGCGTGAATTTCTTTCCTTCAGGAAATCCGTCTGCTTGTTTGCCTTCCAATATCATAAAAAAATGTTCAATAAAAACGGCCTTGCCTGGGATCGGAGAGGTGCCCGGTTGTCGATAGGCTTGCCACCTATCACATTATGGGACTTTGTGTCTAAGTGTGTGGATGCCCTTATTGTACCTCTGCCCACTATTATGCTAAAATGGATGAGGGCGTGAAGATACTCGTTTATGTAATAACAAATATACATTTAAACCAAGCATCGCACCAAGTCTCTTAGTGTATGGGCAGTGAGAATCGAGTACCTACACTACCTACCAAATGTTACCAGCAATAAAAATGTAATGCAAATATTAATAAGAATTGTTCTAACAACTTCCGCGTCACTTTAGTAATTAAATCATCATCAAAGATAGTCAAAGGGCCCCAAGATGAGGCCCTAATCCTAACAAGTGTTGTCGATAAATCAGAAGCGATCTGATTGGTGACATCACCGTCTGCGGGCCGACCTTCTAGTTAATAGCATCATACATTTCATGGTATCATGTTTAACTAGAGCAAAGTGTTTTTGATAAATCTATTTTCGTCTTCACACAGTTTTAATTAGTTTATACTACATTACTATTAGTAAGGAAACTATTTATACGATGAAACGGTTGAACTAATTTAGTAGAAACTAAAACGTTGATTAGTTTATAGTATATTTTTTACTAGCTTAAATGAATAACATGACATATAAACCATCCTCTTCAATCACTTTATCTATTAAAAAAGCCGCATTAAAATCCGTTGCGTAGTTTTAAATACTTAAGCGTATAAAAGGATATAGGGTCAGAGGAAGCGATTTTGCTATAAACTGTTTAGTGATGTTATAGTTCAGTGAACAAGTACACGAGTCTCCTGATGGAAAGAGACTAGGTACCGTGGTCTATCAACACCGTAGACATTACAGGTGTGTCGCTTTCCTGAGGCCGGGATGTTTAATATTTTAAAGTAGGTATTTTCATAGTCTACAACTTGTGTGTTTGTATTGAAATAGTAATGAATGTGAAGAAAGCTAGACATGCCTGTAGAAATCGTGCCAATTGTATGTTTAGTATTTTATAGATCCAATGGAATTAGTTAAGAAGTGACATTACTTAAAGTGTCACGTCAAAACGCCAAATAAAAAAGATATGTTTAAAATGTATTATAGGTATCTTATTATCTTAACATCTATATATAACTATATAGACTAGACATGGATATAGCTATATAGATTAGTGGTCGCCCATTGGTCGCAATTCGACCATAATACATTTTAACATCTTGTTGACAAGAACTCCATCTTCATTTCTCAAGATCAACTACTTTGTTCCAAATTGTATGATTATAGTTAGAGCGCCATCTGTGATCTTTTATCGTTATCATCAATATATTTGTTTGTGTGTGTCAAATGCATGGTAGTACGTGTAATGTTTTATATTTTAAACTAATGCACTTTATGAACATCATCATTAAAAAATATTAGCGCTCTGCACGTCTCCTACACATATTAACTATTTAAGTGTGCCAAATTTCATACTTCTCCGTCAGCGAAATTTTCGTAAAAAGGGGTCTAAAGTTTTTGCTTCACGTATTAATATAAAGATTATAAATAAAATCTACGTACATATAAAAATTAATAAAATTTAAAAATTTTATCAAACTTATCCACTTAACGACCCAATGATGCTCCAGTCTAAGCAGTTCAACCAAACTAAATCTTAACCAAACAGTAGTACCCCGGAACCTTGAAATAAATTTATTCCAGTAGATATAACTAGTGCTACGAATATAAAAGTAATGGTGTGTGGATAATTTATTACCTAGGTCAGAGCTTTCCAAACAGTGAGACGCTCGTCCTTAGAACCGAAACATCTAAAAGGTGCTATATCTATACTCCATGTTACTTAATTAAAGTATATGTAATGATTTCACATGATTTTTGCAATTACTAGATAACAATATACTTTAAAAATTCGAAGCTTTTAAATTAGTTTAAAGAATTATTATATTTACAAAAGAAGTTTTAAGAACATCAAATAAATATACTTAGTTTAAGTATATCTAATGTATTTGTAGATAGACAAAGATACACAAAGGCGGACTTACAGATATGTCAGCGAATACACCCAGGCAATCTTATAGTATGGAGACACAAGCGAAATAATGTGTATTGGTGTTCTTTTTAAAAATCAATTCAAAGAAAATAAAAATGTTTTTGGAAAAATTACACAAATTGATCTAACCTTAAATTAAGCTAATTAGTTATATGCTTATGTTATGGGTATTAGTCGACGATACTAATATACAGAAATACTTACATCTAGATCGCCTCTGTGTTCGAGCGGTTCAGTTGTTGAACTTTACTGCATTAGGTCCCGGGTTCGAAACCCGGGTCTGGCAAAGAAAAAATGTGGGTTTCCAGTTTTCTAATAAAAATAAACCTTGCCAGGGATTGGACATGTGCCCGGTTGGCGATAGGCTTGCCTCATATCACATTGTGGGACTTAGTGTCTTCGGCTAGTCGTGGGTTCCCCGGTTGTGCCTCTGCCTACCTCTTCAGGGATATGGGCGTGTAGATACTTTTTCATCTAGATACGGGGATAAATATATTAAACACCCAGTTCTGACACCGACTCCGACTTCCGTAATTGGTGTAATGAACCAATGAATACACGGTTGGTCGGTAGACATGTACAATAACCCTGCGCCTATCGATACTGTCACAAATGACAAATAACATTATATAGTAAGTAAGTGTCTTCACGTCCATATCCCCGAACAGGTAGGCAGAGGCACAACCAGGGCACCCACGACTAGCCGAAGACACTAAGTCCCACAATGCGATAGGTGTCAAGCCTATCGCCAACCGGGCACATTTCTAATCGCGACCAACATTTGTTTTTTATTAGGAAATTGGAAAAATCCAATTTTCTTTTTGTTGGCCGACTCGGGATTCGAACCCGTGACCTCATGCAGTCAAGTCCAGCACCCGAACCGCTAGACCACAGAGGCGTTTAGTAGTTAGTTAGAGTAGTAGTTTTATTAAAAACTAATTTTCGTTTTTAGGATTGCGTACTCAAATGGTAATAAAGGACAAAGGGTAACATCCAACCAAATAAGTATTGAACGTTAAATTGTAAGTCTTTTTCATCTTTAGTTTCAAAGCCCTGATGATGCTGTAAAACGTGAAACCGGTTGGCTAGAAAGTAACATAAAGTGTTAAATAAAGTATATTGTGGATAAGTACAAGTGTTTACTACAAAAAACGTGTGTATACAATGGAATTCCATCAAGTGCCGACGATAGCAAGTATAGATTCTGGTAAAAAAGGACCATGTTACTAAGCTTCCGCTCTCTGTCTGTCTCCAGGCTGTATCTCATAAGCCGTGACAGCTACAATGCTGAAATATTCACAAATTATGTGTTTCTGTTGCCGCTATAATAGCAAATACGAAAAGTTAAAAAATATATATATTAAGGGGGTCCCCATACAATAAACGTGTTTTTCGTATTTTTTGCTCAATATTAAAAACGATAGCAGGTAGACGCTTCAAATTTCCACAGAATATTTACATGCATATTACCTTTCGAAACAAATAACTATTAAATAATAGTACGGAACCCTTCGTGCGCAAGTCCGACTCTCACTTGACCGGTTTTTTACTATTTTGTTACAATAACCATCGGCAATCAAGTGTGTCTATTTTTCGTCTATCCAGACTTTCCATACTTTAAAAAAGTTGAATTTTTTCAGACCACTTCTCGTCATTCACATCATAAGCCCTGCAAAATCCCTTTCAAAAAATGTTCACGTTTGGGAAAAGTATGAGAGATATTAAAACATACCAGAATCAAGTCAGTGTTTTTAGTTTTGCGTAAAATTTTGACTTTATCATATTTTTTAATAGCTCCAAAATTTATTTTTAGTTTTTAATCGTCCTTCTAGCTCATCTTCACATTTTATTAATATTTTTACCTACGTTATTCAATCATTCAAATATGCTAGCAAAGCGTTATGGACAAAATTTGGAAAAAGAACAACAAAGGGTATATTGTATTTAAGTATATTGTTAATCATAATTTTAGCTTTTGATATATTTAATCCCATAAAAAAATAGTCTGAAATTTTGCTTAAACGAGACCACAAGGTCAGCACTAAAAAGTTATCAGATTTCATGTAGAACCAAGCTTCAAACTCTACAAGCTCTATCTTTGAGAGCCCTTACTTTGTAAAGTTTACACCTTCGTTATAATTTTTGGCGATTTTTACAACATTTTTTTTTCTATGTTATAGGAAGGCAAACAAGCAGACGGATTTCCTGATGGTAAGAAATTCACGCCGCCTAGAGACACCAAAGAAGGTAATGGTGCGTTGCCAACCTGAGGTCAGGATGTTAGGCCTCAAGCAAAAGTAAGTTGACCGGCTACCTTACCCTCCGAACCGGAACACGTCATGACGTTATGGCGGCAGGAATAGGTAAGGCGGTGGCACCAATCCGGGCGAGTTGCTGCGAAACTCTACGACTTAGTCACATGTCACGGTGCTAGGGACGGCAAGCCTATGCTCGCCTTTTACGAGCTGCCTGGCATAGGAAGGCAGATGGTCTATTCTACAAAGGAGCCCGGACCAACACGGGTGAAAATTTATGTTTATTTCTAGCTTTTATTTCATTTCCAATAAAGATGAATTTAAAAAACTATAACTGTATCCTATTTAATTTAATGATATTTTAATTTTAATGAGATAAAGGAATTTCAAAAATCAAATTTCAGATTATGTTAAACATATCGTCGCCTATGAGTTCTAGCGACTGATATGATTGTTGGACTTGACTGCATGGGGTCCCGGGTTCGAATCCCGGCTCGGGCAACAAAAAGAAAATTGTGGTTTTCTAATTTTTCTAATCAAACGACGTTGCTCGGGATTGGCTATGTGCCCGGTTGGCGATAGGCTCTCCACCTATCACCTTGTGTGACTTAGTGTCTTCGACTTGTCGTGGGTGCCCTGGTCGTACCTCTGTCTACCTCTTAGGGGATATGGGCGTGAAGATACTTACTTACTTACTTATTTACTTGTGACAAAAATACTGTTCCTTGAATAAAATGAGGAGTGGCCCACAATATTGAGAATCACTGACCTAGACTGATTAGTTAGAAACATCCGCCCGCAATAGATCTAGTGAAACTATTAATGTAGTAAAAGATCAGTCACTTAAAAAGCAACATATTGGCTGGCCTAATGCATTAGTGTCTTATTGATCGAATATTATAGACCAGTTGTCGAATCAATTGTCACCTCTGATCTTATCCAATCAACGACTTGTCACTCACACCAATAGATATCAATGGTGCCATCAACACCTTAGTTCAATCGCGCACAGGGACGGATTTTGAAAAATAGCTTTTTGAATATAATTATCGGATAGTTTTACAAATTTTCTTTAAGGCCCCATACTTAGTCAGCCAGAAGAGCCAATCGCCGCACTCCCCCTTTCTATGATTACTATGAAATATTGCGCTCTAAAGTAAACGTCTTAAGCGACGAATCACTATTTTTGACACTGTAAAAGTAATTTGAAAAAAGTATCAAAATTTAAACACTTATCTTTTAGGTATTGTATTTATCTATGTTTGTGTTAAATCTGGTGTCGATATTTTCATAATTGAAGTAGACAGTTGGGTTTTGCTTTCAAAAAAGGGTTAACTTTTTGATTCTTTTCTATCGAGCAAAGTGAAATGTATCGTGTTTTGGAAACACTAGTCTTACAAAGCATATTCATGTTAATCTTGTGTATTTTTGTCACCAAAATCCATGATTGCTTTGTATAAAAAAAATTATACTGCTGACGTATTTTAGCATAGATGGACCCTTAAGTGTGTCCATTCATCTATAGAATGGAATGTTGTGTAGAACTTTCTGGCATGCCTCCTTCAACATTTCGATCATATACTACACGCCGCAGGAAAGTTTTCCATCCACACCCCGTGTTGATCCTCCTTTGTAGAATACACCATCTGCTTTCCTGCAAGGCTGCTCGTAAAAGGCGAGCATAGGCTTACCGTCGCTAATACCGTGACATCCTACTAGGTGGTAGAGTTTCGCAGCGACTCGCCCGGATTGCCAACACCGCTTTATTAATTCGTTGACGTGTTCCGATGCGGAAGGTTCCTTACCCTTACTCGGCAAACTTACTATTGCTCGAGACCCCACATCCCGGTATCAATTTGCCAATGCATCATTACCAACTTACGTATAACTAGGCGGCTTGTTTGCCTTCAAATATTATTAAAAAAACCACATGACTACAACTGTTCGCTTTAAACGAACGCTCTACGATTAGTCAAACTTTCGATTAGTCTTAGCTTTGATGTGGATTTTTATAGAAGAGGGGCTTCAAAAGCACAGGGGACTTTTAAAAGCAGACATCGCATGGGTTTCTTACTCTTTATGTTGCGATACAGTGCTGACTATTAATCACAAGACCATAAGCCAGTTTTCCTTAAAAAGTAACAAACGCATCCCTTTTTCAACTCCTCAGCGGTGGAATTTCAATAGATTCGATGACGAATACTTACGTCACTATAACTATCGATAAGTAAACTTTTGGGGATAAATGCTTAGTAGTTTCGATTGCGTTTTGACAGAAGAGTCAGTCAGTCCTTTTTCCTTTTGCATATTATTTATGTATGCAATATTATGTTTGTACCATATTTGGTATATATACCTTATATGTAAAAGATTTTAATGGGACATCGTGTCACGATCAATGTAATGTACGCGGAAAAAGGGGTCTGAGAGAAATCCCTTTATTAGGCGCATAGCTTATTTGTTCATTTACTCATTCAAAAATATATAGTCATCAACTATTTACTTAGCCATATGTGTTCATATTATCATTTATCCTTTGATATTAGGATTTTTTAAAATATGGCAGCATAAGAATCGTTGTAGGACAATCAGTTATTTTTAAAAAAAGTATTCTCACGTCCATATCTCCAAAAAGGTAGGCAGAGGCACAAAGAAGAGCAAGTCACAAATTGAAATTATACATTTTATATTTTTTTTGTTGGCCGACCCGGGAATCGAACCTGGGACCTCAAGAAATCAAGTCCGACACCGGCGGCTAGACCAAAGAGGTGATAATTTATATTGTCATAGAATGTCATATTTTATATTACTACATACCTACGTAGTTTTATAAAATAAGAAAGATTATTTGAATTAATATTTTTAATAATTAAATTGTCACAAAATAAAAACGTTTTGTAACTTTTGCTAAACAACTTAGTTTTCTATTTTAAAATTTTTGGAGAGGCTGATTCCAACCCTGGTCAAGCATTTCAGAGAATAGTAAACCAGTTGGCACCGAAATCTCCGTATCTAATACTTAAAAGCGTTGGTTAATACGACATATATTATGTATTATGTATATTCGGATCAAAGTTTGTCACAGGAAGTCTGAATTAAAATAGAAAAAATTGTCAAAAATATTATTTATATATATTAATACATGAATCAAAAACTTTAGACCCCTTTTTACGAAAATTGCGCTGACGGAGGAGCATAAAATTTGATACGCTTTTAGTTTATGTGTAGGAGAAGTACAGAACGCTAACATTTTTCAATAATAATGCTTACAAAGTACATCAAATCAATAAATAAAACATTACCCACACTACCATACATTTGACACACACAAACAAATATATTGATGATAACGATAAAAGATCACGGATGGCGCAATAAAAAGTTTGGAAACAAAGTAGTTGGTTTTGAGAAATGAAGATGGCGTTAGTATCAACAAGATATCAAAATTTATTATGGTCGAATTTCGACCAATGGGCGACCACTAGTAAATACTAATACAATAAATGCGAAAGTTTGTATGTTTGTTTGTTTGTTACTCCTTCACGCAAAAGCTGCAAAACCGATTTTCATGAAATAGGGCACATACATAGAGGGTAACTTGGATTAACAAATAGGATAGTATTTACCTCAAAAAAAATCCTGTGGGACCATTAACCGGACAACAGACAACAGCGGACAACAGCTAGTATCTTTCTGAACTAATTCCAGCCTATTTATGTAAATTTGGCATTCAAGCAGATTATAGACTATTTTCCCGTGTTGGTCTGGGCTCCTTTGCAGAATAGACCATCTGCTTTCCTGCCAGGCAGCTCGTAAAAAGTGAGCGTAGGCTTGCCATCACTAACACCCGTGATATCTGACTAGGTGGTAGAGTTTCGCAGCGACTTGCCCGGATTGATAACACCGCCTTAACTAGACCTCTATAACGTCAGTGCTTGCCGTTGACGTGTTCTGGTTAGAATGATAAGGTAACCTATAAACTCACTTTTTGCTCAAGTTCTAACATCCCAGCCACAAGTTAGCAACGCAACATTTAACTTTGGTGTTTCTAGGCGGCGTGAATTTATTACCATCAGGAAATCCGTCTGCTTGTTTGCCTTTCAATATCACAAAAATAAAAACGGACAAATGAACAATACAGTATTTTAATAATCTTAATATTACTGAATTGTGAGCTCATTCTCATAAAGCCATTCATTTTGTGGCTCGATTAATTAACCTAATCTAAAGATACTTAAATATTTATGAAAAAATACAAAACGTGAAATGAAAACGACTTTTTTGTTACGTTAAGTTGTTTCTCTATTTTTTATCTTTATAGTCAAAAAAGAACCTGCGGTGCATGGAGAAATTATGACAAGCATAGCAACAAAAATGTTTTATAATATGAATTGAGGTAATAGGTATTTTTTTCCGAGAATTGCGTAAAAAATAGATTTCTACTTAACCGTGGCAATTAAACAGCAGGACAGTAATTTCAAAACTCGTTTCAGTGAAATATAAATTGAAGCAAGCGAAGTGGAAGCGACACAGTCCAGTCCTTATTTTTTAATTACTTTTATGGCCTTTTAATAATGTTTATGTGTTAATTGAGATATACTGAAAGATGTATAGTCAATTATATTTCTATCTGTTAGGATAAAAGTAAAAATAATGTGAACAGTTTCCAAGTTGAGTGCTTTTATGGTCATTGTCAAAAACCAAAATGCTAACGACCAAAATAAATATGAACGGAGTGTCCTAAATGTAAGGCGCTAGGGTATTATTAATTATATATAATATTGTATACTGTTTGACATCTAAGTTTTTGTACTTGTAGTGCCTAATTTTAACCAACTTCAAATAAATGAGGTCATATATTCAACTTGTAATTATTTAAGCAAGTTAGTCGATTTCTCCGTGTAATGAAAGATTAAAAAAATTTTTGAAAAAAGAAGCATTTAAGGGATTTAATTCGCTTTTTTTGTGTTTAGGAATGCTTATATAGATGTCTTTATACATCTTTTTCTGATTCTGATTCTTAAAATGACATAATATCCGATTCTAATTTTCAACTTGAATTAAATCGAAATTTAAGAGCACCTCCGCTACCTCCTCGTCCGATACCCTTTGAGGGATTTTTCACTTATTTTATTTATTTTAATCCTTTACTGCACTAAAATAAATGTACAATGGCAAACTTAATGCCAAAAAAGCATTTTCCCCCAGTTCACCCTGATTAATGGTGGCAAAAACACAGACGGGGTAGTGCACAAAAATTTGACAACAGAAAAAAAAACGTTTTATAACGACACAAATTGATTACAGTTAATTAAAAACTGACAAGATCCTAAATTGACTAAATAAACTAAAATATAATATAAAAGATAATTCTAATAATAATATTAATAGGTTTACATAATTACTACATACCTATATATTCCGAAATAATATTTATACAACTAAAATTTTAAAACAATGTACACATGGTATAAACACACACACACACACATACACACAAAATATATGACATAATACATAATAAAAATAAAACAGACTAAAGCTTTTATTATTAAATATTAGCATAGAATTAAAAATAGTTCATTATAAAACTAAAATCCAAATAAATAAGTAAGTATGAGTATCGGAAATCAAAATGTTTCAGAACTTTGAGTTTTTAAGAAACGTTTATAAATATGTGACTCAAATATAGGGAGAGAATTAGTCTCACGTATATCTACCGGAAGAGCATTCCATAGCCGAATAGCTGTCACTGTAAAAGATTCAGAGTAAGATGTGGTGTTATGGACAGGACTTTTGACTCAAAAGCCTATAGTCGGATAATGATTATGAAACTTAATCTCGAAAATTTCGGGACTAAAGTATGACCGGGATCCTGAGATCCCGGGCTCAAGGATCGCGGGATCGAATCCTCTAAATTCATGATATAAGTAATATGGACTACCTAACAAAGAATCATCAAAATTAGTTGGCTATTGGCGGAGTAATCGCTTAACAAACACAAAAAAAATGCTGATTATTTTTGTTGTGTTAGTTATTATCAGGAGAAGGTTTTTATGAAGAAAAAATCTGGAAAATTGTAGGAAAAATAGTAAAAACATTATTTTTTCCATACAAACTGTTAGAACTGTTAATGTCAAGCGATAAGTACGCCGCCGGGTTGGTTAGTAAGTAATATAAATAAAAGGGTAGACATTGCACGTTTGTCACTTATAGTGATGGCATTTAAACTGTTACTTTTATCGATGTCGGTGTGATTTGCTTCCATATGAGTTGATTAAAATCTTCACGTCAAAAAATAACAGTTAGGTATATCTACATATTTCTAGGAATTTTCAAATTATACTTGATGTACATACTTGTGTCTATTTTATTATAAATGTAAATGTGTGATACCGCGAAAGACATCGCAATTCGTCTGGTTTTTTTTCATTGTAAGATATATATGTATATGAATATAGTCCATTAAGAACATTTTTTAATGATAATGGAAAGAAAACAAGCAGACGGATTTCGTGGTGGTAAGAAATTTACGTTAGGCGTCGAGCATAAGTAAGTTCACCGGCTACCTTACCCTCCGAACCAGAACACGTCAACGGCAAGCATTGGACGTTTAGGCGGCAGGAATAGGTAAAGCGGTGGTGCCAATCTGGGCAAAGCGCTGTTAAACTCTACCACCTAGATGTCACGGTGAGACGGTAAGCCTATGTTCGCCTTTTACGAACTGCCTGGCAGCACGCAGATGGTCTATCACACGACGATGATGATCAACACGAGGAGTATGAATATAGTCCATTAAAGACAGTTGAATTAATTACATTTATAAGGTAATTTTAATTTTACCATTTTTCCCGTGCCTATAATTATGCCTATAATGCCTATAATCATAACATTTAAAAAAAGAATCTAGGTCCAGACACTATTTGAACCTACACCCTTTCGTCTCTCGCTGATGAATGCTATACCATTTAAACTTGCCAAGATTCAACTCAAGTATTGTTTTTTTTTTAATTCTCCTTGTTGGTCCGGGCTTCTTTGCAGAATATACCATAGACGAAAAAATAAACGAGCATAGGCTTACCATCACTAACATCGTGACATCTGACTAGGTGGTAGAGTTTCGCAACGACTCACTCGGATTGGTACCACCGCCTTACTAATTCCTGCCGCCATAACGTCATGACGGGTTTACAGGATAAGGTAGCCTTTAAATTTACTTTTGCTCGAGGCCTAACATCCAGGCCTCATCAATGCAAATGGTGCGGTAACGCACTACCTATATCACCTTTGATGTCTCTAGGCAGCGTGAATTTCTTACCATCAGGAAATCCGTCAGCTTGTTTGCCTTCCAATATGATAAAAAAATAGACACTCTTACTTGTATTATTGTTGTTTAATGTCAATTTGTTATTGGGGGTTTTTAAATGAAAACAAACGGGTACACTTCAAAATAGCTAATATTCTAAGTTTGAGAAAATAAGTTTGAGAACCATTGGACTAGAGCAATCGCCAGCTTTAGATGACTGTCCTGATGCACTGTCTTGCGCTGTCCTCCACTGTCTGTGACAGGATATGTCCTGTGTAAGGCGATTTTTGTCCTTTTTTACAATTATTAAAAAACGTGTAATAGAGCAATTTCGGGACCCCATTTCACCGTGAAGAATCTTTAATAACTTTTTTAAATAACTAACTTCATAAGTTATTCACGATCAAGCTGATTGGCTTTAATCATCTCACAATGCGGAAGTTAATGATAAATTTGCTTAAATTTTCGACTTGATGAATGTGCCTGGTGAATTTCAAGAGTTTAACATACACATAAAATATATACCAAGGCGCGAACATTATATTTGAGCTTCTTCCAAAATTGTTAATTTTTAGTCTGAATTTGACTGTAGAAATCTAACGAGAAGGCTCGGGTTCGATTCCCGACGGGGGTAGACATTTGTGTGACGAACATTTAGATGTCGGTATTTCCGAGTCTGGTTGTTTATTAAATTTATTCTGGTATCTATTTAAGTAATTCTATGTATTAGTTTAGTATCGTTGACTAACACCCATAACACAAGCATATAATTTGCTTACTTTGGGGTTAGATTCAATTTGTGTAGCTTGTCCAGGAATATTTATTTATTTATAACTACGTTAAAAAGTTACTTCAAAACTAAAAAGTGAAAAATAATAAAAATTTAATACTATTTATATACTGCATATTATTACTTATATGTGCTAGGTATTTACTAATAGGTTTGAAGTCGGTCCCAAGTCTTAACCTAATAATTATGTTATAAGTAAGTATGAAATTGGCTTGATTACCGACTGTTAAGTTTGTAAAGTAAAAATTTAAAGTATTGTTTTTAACTTTTTGCCTCTAAATTTCTCAGTTTTTTTGCTCCAAAAATCAAAAAATTAGCAGAATTGATTTTATATAATATATAAGATAATCTTTTACATTACATATCATTTACTATTAATACTATTTAATTTGTCACTAACTATCTTTCTAAGGAATAATCATAGAATCGCGAGGTGGAGATAAAGAAGTAATTGAAGTCGGTTCTTTGCAGTTTTAATGAGCTAAAACAACAGGCATGGGCTAATTTTTACCGCGATATCTCGACTGGTTCCAGGAGACATAAACGACAGGAGAGATAAACAACTTATACATGAGGGGGAAGCTGCGAATGCCAGCTAGTTAGGAAATAAAAAGGATTGAGTTTCCTATATTCTCTTCACGTTTAGCAAAATATTTTTAAGATTTTCTTACAAATCTATATATTAATACGTGACGCCAAAACTTTAGACCCCTTTTCACGAAAATTGCGCGGACGCGGGAGCATAAAATTTACCACACTTACAGCTTATGTGTAGAAGAAGTGCAGAACGCTAATGTTTTTCAATAATAATGCTTATAAAGTACATTAAATCAATAAATAAAACATTAACCACACAACCATGCATTTGACACACACAAACAAATATGTTGATGATAACGGTAAAAGATCACAGATGGCGCACTAAAAACTTTGGAAACAAAGTAGTTGGTCTTGAGAAATGAAGATGGCGTTCGTATCAACGAGATATCAAAATTTATTACGGTCGAATTTCGACCAATGGGCGACCACTAGTAAAAATAAAACCATTTCCCTTGTTCATTACGCCGGAACAGATAGACCAATATTGCTTATTCTTTTTTTTAGGTCAGGACATCGTTTGTCACGTCAGCTAGTTTTTTACAAAAATAACCGAATCAATGAATTCATTGTCTAATCAATAATGTTTAGTAACTAGCTTTTTAATGTGGATTACTTCAACAAATCCATAAATGTTTCAAGGACAGTCTGGTATATCATGCTTTGGTGACACATTTATTGCAAGCTTATATTTAAGTACTAGCAGCCCGCTCCGGCTTCGCACGGTTATGAAATATACATATAAACCTTCATCTTCAATCGCATTATCTATAAAAAAACCGCATCAAAATCCGTTGTGTAGTTTTAAAGATTCAAGAATACTAAGGTACATAGGGACAGAGGGAGCGACTTTGTTGTATACTACGTAGTGATAAAATACCTACAGTGTATATTAATCCTAGTTTGGTTTAACCAATTAATACTGCGTAGGTTTTTATTAAGATCAATTAAAATCGAAGCAAAAAACAAGGTTCTCTTCCACGAATTAAGTCATAAAAAAAATTCGTATTTTGAATGCAACTTCAAGTCAAGATTTTACAAATTTATTATTTATTTTTTGCAGTTAAAATGGATATGTGCCATTATGTTTTACGAATTTGAGATCTCTAATCAAAAACCAAGGAAAATAATTTTAACAATCCTCTTTTTTTTTATTGAATCAGGCGTTACTTTGCGGAAATCCATTATAACACATGTAAAATAAGCCTTTATTTTGCTAATTCCCGCTTAAACAGCGTAACAGTTGTGGCAAACAATCCTCCAAATGACATAGAATTTGACAAGCCTAACTAACAAATTTTATTTACAAAACAATTCATTTTTTAATTACATTTAATTTACAAAAACAATTATTTGACAAAATAGGCAAGAACACTTAATAGACCAAACTATAACGAAATGCTATGTTTTTTTGGTAAAACCACTATATGAAATATGAAAATGATACAGAGATGGAAATAGTTGCTCGGACAGTGATTTAAGATCGTTAATTATGTTTAAAAGAAAATTTTATTTTACTTTAAATTGTGTTGGGCAGCGAACGAGCAGAAGCTTTTGCGGTTTAACACTGACCAACAGTCAAGTTATGGTTCGATTCCACATTCAGGGGTATGAAATTTATTACAGTATCATTTAATTATTTCTGTGTTAGTATCGTTGACTAACACCCACAACATATAATTTGCTTACTTTGGGGTAGATCAATTTTTCCATTTGTCCAGGGATATTTACGAGTACTAGTGGTCGCCCGTTGGCCGAAATTCGACCATAATGAATTTTAATATCTTGTTGTTAAGAATGCCATCTTCATATTTCAAGACCAACTACTTTGTTACCAAAACTTTTTAATGCGCCATCTGTGATCTTTTATCGTTATTATCAATATATTTCTTTGTGTGTGTGAAATGCATGGTAGTGTGGATTATATTTATTGATTTAATGTACCGAATAAGCATTGTTATTGAAAATTATTAGCGTTCTGCACTTCTCCTACACATAAACTATAAGTGTGCCAAATTTTATGCTCCTGCGTCTTCGCAATTTTCGTGAAAAGGAGTCCAAAGGTTTGGCATCACGTATCTATTAATATATGTATAAGTACTACATGTATCAATTTTAAATACTGCTAAACAGCAAAAGTTTCTGCTCGTTCGCTGTCCAACACTATTAAAGCAAAATTAAATTTTCTTTATTTTAACGTAATTAACAATCTTAAATCACTGTCCGAGCAACTATTAGCTATTCTGAAATGTTTTGTCTTTATCACGCTAAGTGGCATATTCTTTGTCCGGCAGAATGCCAGAATTATGATTTACTGGGATATGGTGTGGCTAGCGCCACTATCGTTACTAGCCGCGAATGACACTTTACAAAACTAATAATATAATTATCTTATGTGTTTGAATGTAGGTCACAAGCTTTGAAAATTTTCTTTTACGACTCCTTGGAACCAACGAACTGTTAATAAACATTAACTGTAATGTTTTCTATTTGACATGATTTAAAAGATAAGTAGAGTTTGTATTTTGGTGAACACCTAATTAGATTTTAGGAATTGTAATCTCTTTAACGTTTTTAGTTCGAACATTAGCTGTCTGAACCAAAGTGTTGTAAGTTTGTAGTGGTGGTATAAGTTTGACTGCCTTGTTAGTCGAGTGGCTAGCGTACACGCCTAACTACACCGAACAAACGCGAGGCTCGGGTTCTATTTCCGGCATTTGTGTGATGAACATTTAGATGTCTGCATTTCCGGGTCTGGGTATTCAGGTATCTATTTAAGTATTTTTATGTATTAGAATCGTTGACTAACATCCATAACACAAGCGTATGATTTGCTTACTTTGGGGTTAGATTCAATTTGTGTAACTTCTCCAGAGATATTTATTATTTATTATCTGTGTGTGTGTGAATACATAATCTGTGGCAAACTAACTTTTAAACCAATCCACAGATTTCGATGCGAATTTCTTTGTTTGAAAGCTGACGTGATCGAGATCGTTCTTAGCTACATTACATATGAATCTTTTAATTTTAGGTTATTTTTACTTTACCTACAGACTGTACGATATCTCATGTAAAGCGTTTATGTTACTTCTCTCTTTCTCTTTATGTTTTGTATTTTTTTGGATATGTGCACATCGAAGTTTTAGATTATAAATAAAAATTGAAACATTGTAACTTTATAGTAGGCTTCTTTTATACTAGGAAGCAATATCATTGAAATGATATTGCTTCCTAGTATAAACGACATGGCATAAATGAAATGATTGCTTAGTTGGTCCAGGAGCTAGCGTAGGTACACGCCTAGTTTCACCAACTATCCGCGAGGCTCGGGTTCGATTCCCCACGGGGGCAGATATTTGTGATAGTTAATAGTTATACGAGTATGTCTACATTTCCGGGTGTTTATCAAATTTATTCTACACAACATCATCCAGGTGTTTATGAAATTTATTTTCTAGTATATATTTAAGTATTAGAATAGTTGACTAACGCCCATAGCACAGGCAAATAATTTGTTCATTTTGGGGTTAGATTCAACTTCAGTAACGTACCTAATGTCCAGGGATTTATCTATTTATTTGAAGTGCCGTCTCACAATAAGTAAGAGTACTAAAACAGTACTTTGGACTTCATATTTGACAGTTATTTTAAACTGCTTAAGCACTGACGGTATATACCAAATACAATAAAAAATGACAGTTTTCCGTAATACTAGGGGCGGACTAAAATGCCTAAAACTTACCATCTTTAATTTTGTAGAAATAAGTATGGATCGTGCAATCATATGTTTATTCATATATACCTATACTAGATGTCAAAGTATTTTTTTATGATTATGGATCGCAAACAAGCAGACGGATTTCCTGATGGTAAGAAATTCACGCCGCCTAGAGACACCAAAGATCGTAATGGTGCGTTTGCAACCTGAGGCCGGGATGTTAGACCTCGAACAAAAGTAAGTTTACGGCTACTTTATCCTCTCAACCGGAACACATCAACGGCAAGAATTGCACGTTACGGTGGCAGGAATAGGTAAGGCTGTGGTACCAATCCCGGCTTGTCGCTATGAAACTCTACCACTTATTAGGATGTCACGGTGTTAGTGACGGTAAACATATGCTAGCCTTTTACGAGCTGCCTGGCAGGAAGGCAGATAGTCTATTCTGCTAAGGAGCCCGGACCAACAGAGTCAGCTATCGCAAGGGATAATCGGCTTAAAAAGTAGATTATGTCCCTCTGTAGCATCCTATCTCCATAGTCTCTAGGCGGCCTGAATTTCTTACCATCGGGTAATCCGTCTGCTCGTTTGTCTTCCAATATCATAAAAAAATAAAATAAGACATGAGCTTAAACATTAGATGCCGCTCGAAAATACTGTAAATATAAATTCATAAATAAAAAGTAAAGTAATGTTTACACAAGTTTTCTATGGAAACTCCATCTCTGCCCTGATTTGTTGAAATCATCCTGGGTTAGTTAATTTTAGAGTTGGCAACCCTAACAACTAGTTACTTAACACAAAGTGAGCGTCACACAAAACTAGTTCATTTTTTCACAAGTCAACGCTATGGAAAAAGGGCTCTGTTGAAGACGCACATACAGATTTCAGATTTTTTTTATGTTATAGGAAGGCAAACAAGCAGACGGATTTCCTGATGGTAAGAAATTCACGCCGCCTAGAGACACCAAAGGTGGTAATGGTGCGTTGCCAACCTGAGGTCGGGATGTTAGGTCTCGAGCAAAAGTAAGTTTCCCGGCTATCTTACCCTCCGAACCGGATCACGTCATGACGTTATGGCGGCAGGAATAGGTAAGGCGGTGGTACCAATCCGGGCGAGACGCTGCGAAACTCTACCACCTAGTCAGATGTCGCGGTGTTAGTGATGGTAAGCCTTTGCTCGCCTTTTACGAGCTGCCTGGTAAGGAAGGCAGATGGTCTACTCTACAAAGGAGCCCGGACCAACACGGGGAAGATGCTTTGGACATAATCCAAGTATCTGACTTTTAGTATTTTCATCATCATCATCATCATCATCATCAGAAGGAGGACGTCCACTGCAACACATGGGCCTCCTCCAAAGAGCGCCACAAGTCACGGTCACCAGCCGCGCGTAGTCAGCGGCTCTCCGCGACTTTTATTTCAGTATTTTACTTTTTTCTATTCTAAAAATTTTCACCAAGGTCACTTTTTAAATGTATTTTTAAACTAAATCAGACCTTACAAGGATCTAAATTATTGTTACCCGATTTTGGTTTACTGTTCGGTGACTCTAACATGCGAGTTTTGGCGCCATCGAGAGAAAAGATGGTCGAAGTTTTTTCATAATTATTGAATTTCGTGTTAATATTGAGTGAAATTAGTAAAATTTGGTGGCATTTTGTACAATTTTGTTCAGTGATAGAGCACAAATCAAATAATCATGAAGAAATTAGCGTATCGTGTATTTCCTCGTTGCCGCCAAATCTCATTACAGAGCTTGTGTAATGAGCCACCGCTTTACCCAAGAGCCTGACATGACTTCCTGACGACTTATGACTAATTATAATTAATTGAAATTAAATAATTAAATTAATTATAATGAAATTAAATTTGAATAAAATTCGATACAAATTTCTACTTGACTAATGGCTAAATACTAACGTGAAGGCCAAAACCTAAAGAAAGAAGAAGACTCTAACATGCTTTTAACTTAGAATTAACTATTTGTTTCTGGTTTGGTTTGGTAATTTATCCCTAATTAGAAGCTAACTCAGAATTAAATATTTAACCCAGGAACGTATAAGTATTTTACGACCAATTGCACGTTTCTGGGTTTAGTACCTACGAAATATAAATATGTTTCTAATAATCTCTGAACTACATTAACTTTACTTCTGTGCCCTTTGTTATGCATAATCTTTAAAAGTACGCAACGCATTTTGATGCGGTTTTTTTAATAGATAAAATGATTGAAGAGGAAGGTTTATATGTATATTTCATAATCAGGTATAAGACGACTTAAAAGCTATCCCTAATCTCGTAGGCGTAAATTTGTATTACCACAATATGTAATACGGATGTAGGTACCCGGTTAGACCAAGGTTGACATTCCACGATCAGATCACTCGGATATTATCCGAGGGTGGTGTCAAGAGTCTCCGAAACCGGCGTGTTTGTATGAAAAGGGTAATGAATGTGAAGGAAGCCAGACAGGTTTGTCAGGATGAGGTTTGGTACTCAATACTCTTTGCCTGTCTCCTAAGGGACTTGGCGTAGAGATAATATGTATGTATGTAATATAGGAGTGTTTTATTTACGATATCAACAATACCATAAACCATTCCCATTATTCAGAATGTAATTGCAACGAATTTATATAAATGGGATATGTCAGTCGCCAGTTCCACCGGAGCCCCAGTTGATGGATGTCGCGGCCGTCAGTCACCTCATTGGTAAAATTGATAGGCGCCGCGTCTGCTCCTCTAAATGCACAATGAATACGTAACACGTATTTATCTATCGGTGAATCATTGAGTGCAGCGGTTCCTAAAGTGGGTTCCGCAGGGCCAAGAGGTTCCATGCGAAAGTCATTCCGAGAAATAATTTTGTTTCATTGTAGTGTCATATTGTTATTAAAAGCAAATGAAGATAATTTAATTACTCTTTCTGATATTACTAGTCAAAAACCGTTGTATTTACTAGACAAAATCTAGGAAAGAATCAATTGAGAGAAGAGTGTCAAAGAATGTAAACCCAAGATTTTTTTTGTCGCTTTACTTATAAGGTAGGAAGTTATATTAATATTCAAATTTTAAATATTAATATGAATAGTATTTTAATAATATTTTTCTAGAAAACTTAAAAAAACTTAATTATGATATAAATTAGAATATCTTAAATTTTTAAACATTTAATATTAAGGTTTCATAAAATAAAATGTTCCTTTATTTAGAAAGTTTGGAAGCCATTGGTCTAGTCATCTTATGGCTAATTTCTTGAATTTATTATTTGATGATTGTATACCATCAGATTTTCCTGATGGTAAGATTTATAATAACCCTCCTTATCGTGGTCATTTCGTTAAAAGTGACATAGAATTAATAAATATCTCTGGACAAGTTACACAAGTTGAACCTAACCCCAAAGCATTATATGCTTGTGTTATGGGTGTGAGTCAAAGATTCTGACACATAGAAATACTTAATAGATACAAGAATAAATTTAATAAACACCCAGACCCGGAAATGCTCTCAGACATCTAAATGTTCATCACACAAATGCCTGCCTCTTCGGGAATCGTCTAGCCACTCCACCAACGAGGCGGTCATTATAGGTATCATTGAACATTGCCTCTGGTTGGCAACGCACCATTACCACCTTTGGTGTCTCTAGCCGACGGAAATTTCTTACCATCATGAAATCTGTCTGCTTGTTTGTCTTCCAATGTTATAAAAAAAGTACCCATAACACAACCATACTACAATTTGAGATCAGTTTAAAGTTATCTTATTATTTATTTAACTCTATAAGAGATATCTTCCAGCAAACCTTATATTTGTAATGTACACACCGAGAGATCAATGTCAAGAAGCCGACTCCCGACGACCCATTTTCATCATTCACCACATTTCTGCCACCACGGCCATTCACCTGATGATCTCATCGCCCCAGAATAAAAATTCTCTCGTTTAGACCAATTGAATTTGTTTATGGAACGCTTTCACGAACTAGACGTCCTACTTTAGCCATAGCTAATGCTTAGACTTCAAGTTTTTGCAATTATGGAAAATTTTTAAGCCAAACTCATAAAAATGGTTTGGTGTATTCAAATGTTGATTGAAATCGTCTTTAAATTTTATCACAATCTTAGTAGTATTTTTACGGTCATATCCCCGAAGTGGTAGGCAGAGGCTCAACCAGGACACCCACGACTAGCCGAAGACACTTAGTCCCACAATGTGATCGGTGGCAAGCTTATCGTCAACCGGGCACACTTCAATCCCGAGCAACATATTTTTTTATTTAGAAAATTGGAAAAAGCAAATTTTCTTTTTGGACAAATAAATTAGGTATTTCGTTTTCTCTGGGATTCCATCATCAGGTCCAGACTTGGTGAAAATTTAACCTCCTCAGAAATACGCCCTTTCAAATAAAAAAGCTACTACCATAGAAAAAAAATAGGAGTCTAACATATAGCCTTTTGTATTTTTGAAAATCAATGAATTTCTATTTCTTTTTGGTCGTCGCGTCGCGCGTCGTGCAATAACAGAAGGAACAGTTTGGATAATTATTTTTTGTTTCCTTAATTATTATCAGTAGAATGTCCTAAAATAAGAATACAATATTCATAGTAAAGACAGGATAACGTTAGCAGGTTAGCTAGTATCTAAAAAAAGTCTAACTTCATTCCTATTTTGATAGAGATAACATAGAGGCGATCTCCTTTAAGTACCTTAAGTTAAATAAAATTGTTAAAAATTAGTATTTCTACGACCGCATCCCCGATAAGGTACGTACAACTAGGGCGCCTACTGCTAGACGAAGACACTAAAGGACAGGGCGCATCGCAACTTAATAATCCGCCTAGCTAACTTGCTTACATTTTGTATGGAGCAACGCCACGGCACGGCATGGCATGGACTTTACTCTTTGGCACTGAGTAACAGAAATCCAGCGATGCGCCTCAGTTTGCTTTGCAATGCAATGCGTCCCGACCCGATGCAATGTGTCCGCCTCGTCAACAGTGGGCGCTATCCTTAAGTCCACAATAAAATAGGTGACTAACCTACCGCAAATATATTTACAAATATATTTCTAGACATACTCTTACGTCTTATGTACGCTTAGATAATTAAAACTACGCAACGGATTTTAACGCGGTTTTTTTAAAATAGAGTGATGCAAGAGGAAGGCTTGTATGTATAATAAATTTCTATATTACAATAACACAGACGTTTGTCTACGGGCTGCTAGTCTCTAGGCAAATATAGAATTTTATACATGGCAAAATAATTTAATTTTTTTGTGTTCAATAGACTATCAACATTTTATTTATAACTAGCTAACCCCACAAACGTTGTCCTGTCTGAACTATGAATATTTAATTTAAACAAACTTACAACTTCTTTTATTTTACACTAGCGGCCCGCACCGGCTTCGCACGTTTGTGAAATATACTTTTAAACCTTCCTCTTCAATCACTTTATCTATTAAAAAAACCGCATCAAAATCCGTTGCGTATTTCTAAAGAATTAAACATACAAAAGGACATAGGACATACGGAAGTGAGTTTGTTTCATACTATGTGGTGGAGAAACTTTCTGCAACCATAATTTAGGCAGCAAAAAAATTAGCAAAATGGTTCCATTCGTTAACATTTGATGCTGCCACCAAAGGATATAGATATTTTATATATTTAGAAGGTGCTGCAGATTTATCACAACATGGAAACAGCGTAATATCTCTACCTGCAAAAACGCCTAGACTATAATTGTTCGAAAAACCACTTAGCTTTGAAATTATTTTTAACTCTCTCACCATTGACTTGCATGAATGATACTACTCCCTTATGCGTCTCTATCATCATAAGGCCAAAGTTTACCACTGTCACCGTCATTGTCATTGACAAAAACGGTTAGCAAGTAAACTACCTTATACGAGAAGCGTTGTTGTCTATCGGCGGAGTGTATCTATTATAATCTGTATGTTCACACCCACATCCTCAAAGAAGTGGTAGAGGCACAACCAGGGCACCCACGACTAGCCGAAGATGCTAAGTCCTACAAAGCCTATCGCCAACCGTGTGCATATCCAATCCCGGGCAACGTCATTTTTATTAGAAAATTGAAAATACATAATTTTTAATTTTTTCTGTTACCCGAGGATCGAATCCGGGACCTCAAGAAGTCAAGTCCGATCGCCGGACCGCTAGATCACAAAGGAGATATTTTTCCTATCATAAAGTACATGTTACGTCACGTCAGCTTTCAAACAAAGAAATCCGCATCGAAATCAGTCCTTCCGTTTTTAAAGGTATGATAATGCATACAGACACACACATACACGTCAAGCTTATAGCAACTCTCTGTTTGTTAAGTGAACTCAGTTGTTTCCCAATCTCAAAAAAATGAACAAATTTGACCACTTTTGTTGTAAATAATTAATGCATGTGCAATGATTCAGATTCGGAAATATGCTAATTTCTCTCTTTGTTTCCTCCACATCAAAGTCGTTCAAGTGCTCCAATGAATAAACCATAAGTAACCATAACCTCTTTTTGCAGGGTTGCGATGTTCGTGTATTTAATTATACATGACAACTTGAACTAATCGAAAATCTTTTTTAAATGATGACATGAAAACTAATTACTCTGACCGCTAATATAGAACAATAAAGTCAGTCTTTTGTTTAGGGGAATGTACAGATTTTAAAGATATTGTGGTAGGTTAGTATAGAATCAGAAGCCTAAGAACTCACGGAGCGGTTTTTACCCGAGCCCGCGGCTGTTGGGGGTCCGCAAGTTCTGTAGAATGTAGATTTAAATGCAAAAAGTAAGAGCACATTTCACGACGCGTTTTACACCCGCAGCACCCGCGGCTGTTTTCGGAACTACGACATCGTAGAATCGTTCGATTCGAATTCGATTCGATTCGAATTGAAAGTTTGTGAGTCATGATTTTAACCACGTCAGGCTATGTGACTATGTGACAGCTATTTGAATTAAAGCCGCAGTTCCGCGATCCCGCTGGCGCGTGAAAAAACCGCTCCATGAGTTTTTAGACTAATACAGCCATCCACTAATAACCTATTTATTTATATCGCAAAATCAGTGTTCTATATTTAGTTCTAGCTTAGAGGGTAGAGTCACTGCAGCTGTGGAAAAGACTTTACATCCCAGCAACGGACATGTTTTTATGAGAATTGGCAGCGAATAAGCACAGAACTCTCCTGGAAGTGACAATCGTTGCACATAGACTTTATAGGTGCGTCATTTCCTATTATAAGGCATAATTAGAAGAATCGATCCCAGATTCCTAAAGCCCGGGATCCCGGTCATGTTTTAGTCCCAAAACTTTAGGGATTTTTTTATTTTTTTAAATTTGAATACAAATTTACGTGAAAAGAAACATCCTTAGGTATTTTCTTTTGATATTTTGACGGCCATCTTGTATACACTGCTGATTTTAGGTATTTGTTTTTGTGTAAATCCGTGTTACGCGTAAAAAATTCGCTGTAAGTGATTTATTATTGATGATTTTTGTTATCAATGAATTTATTAAAAAATAACAATGCATTAATGTGTCTGTCTAAATATAGATGAAAAATAACGAATTTTATTTTCTGTATCTTTAAGAGGATGAGTCTATGTCGTGCATATGTGTACCTACTTAAATGTTTTTTTTTTTAATTTCAGCTAAGTTTTTAGAAGAAAACAATGTCATTATCCAAAGAAAGTTTTATGTCAAACATAAAAAAGATGAAGATTTGTCTGTGTGGTTTTTAAAGTTTTTGATCTTTTTAATTTAAAATATGAGTACCTATAGATTGCTTTGATATAAAGTCATTTTATAGTATGTCTAAACAAGTTTTAAGAAGTTGTTTTTTTTTAGTTTATTGTAATATAAAATAAAAAATTAGGCAATTATATAATAAGTTTCAGTCCCTTGTTTGTTTATTTTATCGCGAAAAGAAGAAGAATATATATTTTTTTATATTATAAAGATTTAACTAAAGATTTAAAATAAAAGTTGATATTGATATTTTTAACTGTCTTTTTCTTACCACTTTCTAGAAAGTGCAATTCACTAATACAATCCCGGGACTATCCTGGGATCCCGAGATTAACTGTAGATAATCCCGAAATACCGGGATCAGAAAAATCGACCGAGATCAGAGACATATTTATTTAGGGTGTCTTCCGGACAATGTCATTAATCGCCTCTGTGGCCTAGCGGACTTAACTTCGTTATGTCCCGGATGCGATTCCCGGGTCGAGCAATAAAATATTCATATTTTTAAATAAAGAAACACTTGTACTAATTTACGTGTCAATTATAACTTATTATTTTATAACTAGCCTACCGACGATGGAAAATATCAAATGTATTTTAGTATTTAGTATATATAGTAGTATTTTCAATTTTCCATTGTTGAATATTACTGGCCGGGATTGGATATGTGCCCGGTTGGCGATAGGCTAGTAATAGTGTCTTCGTCTAGTCGTGGGTGCCCCCGTTGTGCCTCTGACTACCTCTTCAGGAATACGGGTGTGAAGATACTGTCATTGTGAAGGCAGCAATAGGCAAGGTGCACTCTACCATCAGTGGAGTTGTTGGTAATTATACATAAGCCTAGGCTCGCATATCACGACCGTCAAAAAGAGCAGTAGACGGTCTATTGTTCACAAGAGATTGATATCTATAGGAGAAAAAACAGGACTGCTTACTTTTCTTCCGTCAGTTTAGTTTTCTTATCATATAGTTAGAAGAACAAAAAACCCTTATCTCAATGAAAAATTGGGACGAGCAACTAAAAAAACATTACTTTTTATTAATTTCGTTTGAAATGATCTTAAAATATACTTAAATGTGAATTTACATTCCTCTTAATTGGCAAACTAGGCTAAAACTGACTATAATTGGCGTGAAAGATATTAAGCTCAGCCCAATTTGCTAATTTGAATTTGAAAATGTAATCTTTCGATTTTCTAATATTAAAAATGTCCGGGATTGCAAATCACTTTTTGGGACATAGTCTTTGGTTAGTCGTGGAATCCTGGTTTCAGCACGTCTGCCTCTTCGGCGATACGGGCGTGAAGATACTTCACGAAGAAAACCTTCCATCTCCAAAGTCCCACGTTTATCACTGTATGGAGATTGCGTCTATTATTGACTCAACTATTGGCCCAGTTGTATGAATATGGTTGATTGATCTGCTCAAATGCTTGTAATAAGACCTAGTACAGCGGCTCTGATCAGTTACGGGCTGCGGAGTAATGTGCCAATTACGTTAATCTTAGTAATTGTTAGAATTAGAATGGTAACGCTGATATCATGAGTTTCGCACGTTGTAAAATTACTCAGTACTATTTGAACAAAACTCTTTGACTTCTTTTACAAAGCAATTAAAGAAAATTAGGGATTTTTCCAATAGACTTTTTTAAAGACCAATTTGAAGGAGTGAACTTATGTAAACGTACCAATACAACATTTAATTATATATATACTAGGTGGTAGAGTTTCGCAGCGACTCGCCGGGTTGGTACCACCGCCTTACCTATTCCTGCCGCCATAACGTCATGACGTGTTCCGGTTCGGAGGGTAAGGTAGCCGGTTAACTTACTTTTGCTTGAGGCCTAACATCCTGACCTCAGGTTGGCAACGCACCATTACCACCTTTGGTGTCTCTAGGCGGCGTGAATTTCTTACCATCAGGAAATCCGTCTGCTTCTTTGCCTTCCTATAACATAAAAAAAAGAAAAAAAAAACTTAGTCGGTATTTAAATTCTCTCACATAATAAAAAAAATCAACTAAAAATACTGGCCACAAAAATATTTATTAATTTGAATTTAGAATCGTTTAAGAAAATAAGAACAAGGGACGTTTTATTCATTTCATTTTGATAAAAATTTATATTCTTAAAACAAACAGGTGATTAATGTAACAGAACTTAAGACCCAACTAAGTATAAATGCTGTGTGTTCCTGACCATAAATAAATAATTATCTTGCCTGCCTCGCTTTTGTTTTACTATTTTTTACCGTCCCAGTGAACTGCATACAGTGCATACAACTAATGGCAGCTTGAGTTTTTGGCGCCATTGAGAACAAAGAGGGTAGTAGTTTTATCATAATAAAATAGATTTCCTGCATAAATTAAGTGAATTAATAAATTTAAGTGGCATTTTATTTGGTTGTTCAGTTAAAGTGCACAATTGAAGCTTTTATGAAGAAATTAGTGTATTATGTATTTTCTCGTTCCCGCCAAATCTCTAAAAAATATTCAAAGTGAACTATCGAGAACCAGCACCTGTTGTTAGAAATCTTACTAATCGTACAACATACTACTATCCGTAATTAAAACGACTCACTTCTTGAATAAAGGAACCGAGCGTAAGACGGCGAGAACCAGTAAGGTAAAGGTGCTAGCTGCTGTATAATAGAAAACCAACATTTTAGTTTGTTGCTAACATTGATATTTTTACAACTTCATACAGTATATGTAGATGTAAACTATGGTATCACTGTTCTTATTGGTAGGTTATTGAAATAGGCTATTACTAATTCCCACAATTCGTGGTAATTAAACTCAACTGTGCAAACATAATTCTGTATAGGTAACTACTCGTGCAAACACTACGCGCGAGTACGTCGATTTTTGGGAAATTAATTTAAAAGTTTTTGGAATAGCAACATTATTAATGTTACCTGTCTATCAATGTCTAACATCATTTAATGTGACCGCTTCGGCTGAGAGGTTAGCGTACGCGCTTAAGTCCATCGACCAACTGTGATATTCGGGTTCGATTTCCAACAGGGGCAGGCATTTGTGTGATAAGCAACGATGCTTATATTTTTGGGTGTTTATTAAATTTGTAATGGTATTGTTGACTAACACTTCTAATACAAGCTTATTATGTTCTTAATTTGGGGTTTGATTAATTTGTATAATTTGTCTAGAAATATATTTTTTTATATTTTTTTCAGGTAATCTATTGCAGGTAATATAGTAATCATGTACTAAATTAACCTATAATATTACCTATAACTTGGAAAGTTTTTGTATGGATTTTCATAGCTAAACAACTTACTTGATTTCGTTAAAATTAACAAAGTGGATGGTTAAAATCTAGGATCAAATAAAATTTAGGACATAACTGGAATTAGTTATTTAGCTAAGTTTTGGAACCGCAAATGAACACAAAATATAATCTGGAATTCTTGTTGTTGAGCGAATGAATGAAATAATATAATGTGAATGAATGAATGGGTGCTACGTGTTTTTGATATAGTTTTATATAGGTAACAGCATAGCCCTAAGATATTATTATGTGATTATGGTATTTTTAACAACCATAACCAAAATCGCTATTTATAAACTTTTACATGATACAGAATGTAAATTTCGAAAATCTGATTTTGTTTATATTTACTGAGGAATATCCATCACCAATTGAAAAGATGACAACGAAGTAAGTAAGTGATTATCTTCAGGCCCATATCCCCGAAGAGGTAGGCAGAGACACAATCAGGCACCCACAACTAGCCGAAGACACTAGGTCCCACAATGTGATAGGTGGCAAGCCTATCGCCAACCTCGCACATAACCAGTCCCGAGCAACGGTTTTTTTTATTAAAAGATTGGAAAAACCCAATTTTCTTTTTGTTGCACGACCCGGGATTTGAACTCGGGACCTCAGTCAGTCAAGTCCGACAACTGAACCGCTAGACCACGGAGGCGATAATAACAACGATAATGTAAAAATAGCATCTCAGGTCGTCGATCCGTCTAGTCCTAGTCGGCGAGCAACCTATATTTCAGTGATTTATGATGTTAATTAAAATGTGTAGCAAGCTCTTGGGCTATTATCAAGAAATGAGTATTGACACTTCCTAAATATTACCATGACGTGATCCAATCATTAATGTATGTAACATTAATTGACTTGGGTACATGTCCATCGTTATTTATTGACTTAATTGCCCTTATTGGCCTTTTAAATTACTTGTCCCTTAAACATACCTATGTCCCAAACATACCTATGTCCCAAACATACATGAGGTATTCAAACTATTGAGAAAATTATCCCCCATGTTGGTCCGGGTTCCTTTGCAGAATAGACCATCTGCCTTCCTGCCAGGCAGCCCGTAAAAGGCGAGCATAGGCTTACCGTCATTAACACCGTGACCTCCTACTAGGTGGTAGAGTTTTGCAGCAAAACATCTGGATTGGCACCACCGCCTCAAATATTCCTGCCGCCATAACGTCATGACGTGTTCCAGTTTGGAGGGTAGGTAAGGTAGCCGGTAAACTTACTTTTGCTCGAGGCCTAACATCCCGGCCTCAGGTTCACAACGCATCATTACCACCTTTGGTGTCTCAAATTTGGTGTTTTGTTTCTTACCCGTATTGGAAGGCAAACAAGCAGACGGATTTCCTGATGGTAAGAAATTTCCGCCGCCTAGAGACACCAAAGGTGGTAATGGTGCGTTGCCAACCTGAGGCTAGGATGTTAGGCCTTGAGCGAAAGTAAGTTTATAGGCTACCTTACCCTCCGAACCGGAACACGTCATGACGTTATGGCGGCAGGAATAGGTAAGGCGGTGGTACCAATCCGGGAGAGTCGCTTCGAAACAATACCACCTAGTCAGATGTCACGGTGTTAGTGACAGTAAGCCTTTGCTCGCCTTTTACGAGCTGCCTGGCTGGAAGGCAGATGGTCTATTCTTCAAAGGACCCCGGACCAACACGTCATCAACATAATTTGTGCATTCTTAACTATAACTCAAAAACCACTAGTCGAATTATGATAAAATTATTATGGTGCAACTTCAGAATCATGACCTACTTTTTTTATAAAAGAATCATCAAAATCGGTTTGGTTAACAAACATACAAAAATACGTACTGAAAAAACCTCCTTTTTTGGAGTCGCTTAAAATTATGAAGTCGGGGTTCGGGGTTTGATTGCCAAGGGCGTAGATATTTGTGAGATGAACATCTTGACGACTATACGACGTGTAAATGACAGCGTACCGAAAAATGAAACCATGGATTCTGTACATGATAGACTTGCACACATATGTAGTTAGAATTTCGTGTCGGAAAATTCATGTTTTTTTTTTAAATTTTGTATTTTTTCATTAATATTATCTAATAATTAATAAAATCTAATAAATAACACATTTCTACTAAAAACAGCAATGTAATATAACAGGGTATTAGGTCGGCACCTACAGCTCGCAACGCGCGGCTTGATGCGTATACTTTGTTGGCTATTCAGTACGGGCTGAAAAACTGCTAAATATTTAACCACTTGTTTCCGACAAAAACTGTTAACGGATTTTTGAAGTCGTATATATAACTTCTACGTCTAAACTACCACAGAAGTTTTCGTTACGGTGTCAAATACACCCTGTATTTCTAGGTCTATGTGTATTAAATTTATTTCAATATCTGTGTAAGTTTTGTGTGTATAAGCATCTTTGACTGTCAAACAAAGTACATTTAGTTTGTTAACTTTGAGGAAAGAGATATGGATATATTTATTTATTAATAAATAAATATTATTAAAAAATAAATATATCCATCTCTACTCTGTGGTCTAGCGGTCCAGGTATTGGACCTGAATTCATGAGGTCCCGAGTTCAATGCCTAGGTCGGGAAAAAAAGGAAAATGTTGTTTTCTAATTTTCTAATAAAAAAGATGTTGCCCGAGAATGGATATGTGCCCGGTTGTTGATAGGTTTTGCTACCTATCACATCGTGGGACTTACTGTCTTCGGCTAGTCGTGGGTACTTTGGTTGTGCCTCTGCGTACCTCTTCGGGGATATGGGCGTGGGGATACTTTTTTTTATTAATAAATATCGAATTCATTTGCTGTTCTTTAGTCATACTAAAACTTGAGAACAGCTGGCCGAGTTAGCTAACATTTGTTTTGAATTATTTGTGTAAGTCAGTCCAGGGAAGGTTTAAAAGGTAAGAAAAAAAGAAACTACGAGGAAACTAGGGAAAACAACATTTTAGGTTTTCCCATACAAACAGCGGGTGGAATAAAGTTCGCTAGGATAGCTAATTTATTAATAAAAAAATGTAAACTGGACTGTAATAAATTACGATATCTGATTGAACTCAGTCTAGTAAAGATTGAAGACTAAATCCATTTTCAAAACCTAAAGCCATTTTTTGTTTAAAAAATACATATTATGTTAAGGGAGTATACTACGTACTATAATATGCTCAGTGCTGGATGACCTAATAGGCCAGACTAGGCCATGTCCTGGGGCCCCCGACGATCAAGGGCCCCGAAGAAAATTTGACGTGAATTTTTTTTCGAAATAAAATGTTTAATTTGTAAAATTATAATTTTTTTCAAATTGAAAAAAAAATATGTTTGTATTTGTTTGTTATGTTCATTTCGTTTTACTATTTGTTTGTTTGTTCGATTGTTATTTTATGCCAAATTTCAAATTGCGCGCTTAAATGTGCGCTGAAAAAAACAGCGCTTGCAAGCCCGAGCTTATTTATGTAAACAGAAATTTTAGAATATTTTTGAAAATAGGATGGCACCTAAAATTAAAATGACTAAAATATATGCTCATACCCTATAAATTTCTGTACGTTAAAAACTTATAAGTAATTGTTTACATTCATAATTTATGTTTAAATAGAATTTCCGTTAATCATTAACTGTGTTTGTGTCTTCGCCTTGAGCTGGCATCTGTTAGAAAACAATAAGTGTGATACTGTATTTAAAACTGTAAGCACTTTGTGAAAACATCACAGAGAATTTACTGAAAAACTGAATGCTGTTTTATTTCAGATGTTGGCGAACAAAAAACTGTGGCATATATACACCATAGAAGACACGTCATGAAGATGACTGAGACATGACAGAGTCACTATGGCGGCAGGAACAGTTAAGGCGGTGGATCCCTACCCCTACAAGTTGCTGCACAGCACTCTACAACTAGTAAAACTTTAAAAGCTGAACCACCATCACCACTACAAGAAAATTGAGTCTTTTCTATTTTCTAATAAAAAAAGATGCTGGCCGGAATTGGCCATATGCCCGGTTGGCGATAGGCTTGCCACCTATCACATTGTGGGACTTAGTGTCCTCGGCTAGTCGTAGGTGCCCTGGTTGTGACTCTGCCTGCCCCCCTCAGGGATATGGGCGTGAAGATTTTTTTTTTCTTTTTTTTATTAATGATGAATATAAATGACTGGGTTATTTATGAATACAAATGACTGGGTTAAATACCACCCAAACTTGCAAAATTAGTATCGCTTAACATTGACAGTAATAACAATTTGTATGGATTAAAGCATCATTTTTCACATTTTCCCTGCAATTTTCACGGATTTTATTTCCTTAAGAACCTTTTCCTCATAATAAATAACACAACAAAGTAAGAATTAGCAAAACCGGTCTATCCGTTTAAGCGTGATGTGACAATATGTATGTATGTATATGATCTATTCGTTTGTTTGTTCGATTGTTATTTTATGCCAAAATCATATACATACCACCTCAACTTCGTACGGATATAAAATATACATGTAAACCTTCATCTTCAATCACTTTATCTTTTGATAAAACCGCATCAAAATCCGTAGATTTAAAGATTTACGCATACTAAGGGACAGAGGAAGCGACTTTGTTTTATACCTTATTATAGTGATATAGACATAGATTTATTAGTAACTTCAAACATCCATAACACAAACGTATAATTTGTTAATTTTGAGGTTAGATCAATTATTATAATTTTTCCGGAGATATTAATCTGATTTTAAAAGGATTTCCTGGCTGATTAACTAGCACTTGACAAATAAAAATTAAAATAGGCCATTTCAGCAGCAGACACATCCGCTTCACTTCGTATTTCAATAATCGATAAAAGTGGATAAGTGCCATTTTATTGCCCAAAAGCGATTAAGTTCCAAAACGTGGTATTTTAGGTGCTGTATGATGTGGCAATACAAAGTATTATTTTATGAAGACGTGTCATAAAGATTAAAGTGTTGCTATTTTAGGGAACTTTAATCGTATTACCTCCGAGATAGTATATCTGTATATTCGCCATTTTAACAAAATGTTTTATTAAAATTAGAATAAAAAAATCGTATTTTTCACATAGACCCTAGAAAAAGCACTTCTGATACGTCTATATAATACTATATAATGTATATCTTTTTTATAAATTTTCCAGCAACAGGGTTCTTTAATTATCCAAGACTATATTTGGTTAAAATTTTTACTTACATCATAAAAGTAAAAGTTTAGAACGCGCTAAACCCATTTTAATAAAATTGTATATTAGTGTACTTCTGATATGTATATTAATTAAAAAGAAGTGAAAAATTAAAATGTTCGATCACTCCCGATAAAATCTAGGTATATGTGTTAAGGACCTTCTCGATCACATCAGCTTTCAAACAAAAATCGCCAATCCGTTAAAAAGTTACGAAACCACAGACAGACATACACACACAATAATAATAAAGAATGAGAGCCTTTTTTAAGACGTAAAAATACCTATAAAATCATGTTTCATTCACCTCTTGGATTTTTGTTTATGGAGCTAGTAAGAGAATTATATTCTCGTAGTACTATCGGTTTACCCGCAGTTTCCTTTGCGTAAAATAATTACCTCAGTCATACCTCATTTCAAACTGTCGTCCCCCATTATTATAGTCCTTTGGGGGTTAATTTTTAAGCAGATTATGTCTATATTTAAACTCGAATCTTTAACTATATGCATACCAAATTTTATTAAAAGCGGTTCAGTGGTTAAGCCGCTATATAATGACAGACTTACAGACAGAATTTCTTAGTATGGATAGATTTTTAAGCATCCTGTATTTCAACAAACTTATATCATATACGCATTATCATTACAACAGGTTGTTCTCTTGTAGAATTAAGGAAGTTCGAGCAACCTGTCTCATTTGTGTTACTACAATGAGTGAAACATAATTTGCAATGCAACGAGACATTTCAAGACAATTCAACCAATTACGTAATCCAACAACTCATCGCTTAACAATCAAATGAGGTGACTGACCAATGACAGTTATAGACAAATAATTCTAAAGCAAGGTTTAGATTTGAAGTATTTGCTACTACGCCAGGCTCATCCATTTAAGGTTTGCCTAAAATAAAGACCAATAGCCGTACCACAAAACATATTTAGATGAGTGTTTAGCTAAACACTTCTTAAAATCGATATCAAACCAATAATTGACATTTACATAAAACTATTGATCGAAATTCGACTATGATAATTTTTAATATCTTTTGATAAGATCGCCATCTTCATTTATCAAGGCCAACTACTTTGTTTCCAAATATTATTAATGTAGTTTGCGCGCCATCTGTGATATTTTATCGTTATTAATCTCATTGTTTGTATGTGTGTGTGTGTGTGTCAAATGCATCCTAGTATGTGTAATATTTAATTTTTTGATATAATGCACTTGAAAAATATTAGTGTTCTGCACTTCTCCTACACACAAATTACAAGTGTGCCAAATCTCATACTCCTCCGTCGGTGTAATTTGCGTAAAATACGGTCCAAATTTTTCAGCGAAAAGGCATACGACTATCCTAATTGTAAGAGACAATCGTGACCTACAGGTATATGCTATAGCTCTGTCGCTGTCCTGATTCCGGGATGGAAGTCTACCAGCTACCCTACTCACCAAACCGGAACTTGACAGAGTCACTATGGCGGCAGGAATAGGTAAGGCGGTGGATCCCTTCCTGGGCAAGTTGCTACAGAGCACTCAACAACCAGTGGTCTTGTTAAAATGACATAATATATTCATCTAAGCTCGCCTCTTACGAGCTGCTATGCAGAGAAGCAGATGGATTCTACTCAGCGAATTCGGAACAACACGTGTAAAAAAACCTAATGTTTTTTTTTATGAAATTGGAAGGCAAACAAGCAGATGAATTTCCGGATGGTAAGAAATTCACGTCGCCTAGAGACACCAAAGGTGGTAATGATACGTTGCCAACCTGAGACCGGGATCTTAGGCCTCCAGCAAAAGTAAGTTTACCGGCTACCTTACCCTCCAAACCGGAACACGTCATGACGTTGTGGTGGCAGGAATAGGTAACCAACCAACCAATCCGGGTGAGTCGCTGCGAAACTCTACCATCTAGTTAGGTATTAGTGACGGTAAGCCTATGCTCGCCTTTTACGAGCTACCTGGCAGGAAGGCAGATGGTCTATTCTACAAAGGAGCCAGAGGATGCAAGTCGATTTCCCAACCCTAAATGTATTTATAGCTAGTATGTCAACAGTAGCTCATTAAAAAGTTTTAATAAAATGAAAATGTAAATGTTTACTTAAATAACATAAACGTCAAACCGGTCATCACAGCGTGCCGCTAAATTATGAAGGCAAACACCCATACCACAATCACTCATGCTTACTTTGAAGTCTTCGAAAGAGTGCTTGTTACGTTTGGGGAATTATTAAGAAAAAAAATGAAATTTTCTCATTGTCCAATACGCAAAGGAAATTTGAGAATAAGTCTTCTTTTCTTTCTTTCTTTAAGTTTTGGCCTTCACGTTAGTATTTTACCTTTCGTCAAGTAAAAATTTGCATCAAATTTTATATCAATTTTGATCAATTATAATTAGTCATTAGTCATAAGTCGTCAGTAAATCACGTCAGGCTCTTGGGTAAAGCGGCGGCCTCATTACACAAGCTCATGTAAGGAGATTTGGCCGCAACAAGGAAATACATCATACGCTAATGTCTTCATGAATATGTTATTTGCGCACTTTCACTGAACAAAATCGTACAAAATGCCAAATTGAATAATTTCACTCAATATCAACACGAAATTCAATAATTATGAAAAAACTTCGACCATCTTTTCTCTCGATGGCGCCAAAACTCCTGGGAATAAGTCTTCCTTTTTTATTTCTTTAAGTTTTGGCCTCCACGTTCGTATTTTGCCATTCGTCAAGTAGAAATTTGCATCAAATTTATTAGCAATTATAATTAGTCATCAGTCATAAGTCGTTAGTAAGTCATGTCAACTCTTGGGTAAAGCGGCGACAAAATACAGTGAGTCCGATGAAGTTGTAAAATCCGCAAGATATCCAACACATTAGCCATTAAAAAATTACATTAAACTAAAACGCAAATTTGTTCTATCGATGACCAAGAAAGTAGAGATACATTTTAACTGACTTCGAAGAATAGAGGAGATTAAATATGTTTGATTTCTATATTTTTGAGTATCTTAATCGATTTCTTCCTCATTTTTGCATCGAGAACTTTTGAGTTGTCATTGCCACTATTTCTGGATTTGTAGTTTTTTGTAGTTTTACGGTACTTTTTGAAAATTTTCTTTACGTTAAAAAAGTTTGAGAACCTCTGATGTAAATTATGCCTTTTGGCCCTCGTTATTTAATCTGTATGTCTGTATCTGTTGCATATACCGGCAAAACATGCAGTAAATTAATATATTACGTTATATTTAACATGGTAGAGAAATCCACGGAACACAACAGGTCAGAGGTCAGAATGATTCGGTATTGGCTAACACTACTCGTGAACAGTAGTGTTACTTTCGAAGCTCGATTAATGCAATATTGGAAATTGGAATTTAGTATGTCATTTAAGGTACTCTTGAACGACAAGATAAACACCAAAACTTTAATAAAACACATTTTAAAATAAGTACATGGTAATGTTGTCTCAATTATAGGCAATAACATTAATCTTATTTATGTAAGCAAACATTACATATAAATATTAGGTCAGTGGCATTGAAAACCAATTTAATTATTAAATACAATTAAAATGACTTAACTTAAAACATAATCAACGATTCACAAAAGCATTAAGGTAATTAACATTAAAATGAAATACAAGATAAAATAAAACTATATTCATGTTGCTTATGTAATTCATAATTCAATACTAATAACAAAGTAGTACTAAAAATATAAAAAAATCTACAAAACATTGACAAACATTCAGTTAAATTAAATTAGACACTTAAAATTAAAATACGGAGTGATATAAGAGATGTCATATTATTATTATATAATAAGTAGTTAATAGTAAATTATTTTATCGTATTCGTTTAATTTAAATGTAACTAAATGTTAATAATCCGTTAGTACTGTGTTCAAAAGTACCTTAAATTAAATATACGATTGCAATTTCCAATTCGTATGATATCGAGATTCAAGAGTAATGCTACAGATATCATTCTAATCAACCTTTATGCAATATTACTATCTTCATTTATTACACCAAGGAAAAGATATTTGACATGTTTTTGATACTATAGCCAATTTATATTAGTTTTAAATTTTATCAAAACTTCCCAAAGTTGAACATGATAACCCCGTGTTAGTCGTAACTGACTCTTTTATCTAGATTTTTTTTAAATTTTGTATCATCATCATCATCAGCCGGAGTTTTTGGATCGGATAAGTTCCCGGTTGGCGATAACTTTACGAACGATCACTCTATGGGCCTATGTGATACCTACTGCTAATCATGTGTCATGGGTGCCCTGGCTGTAACCTCTGCCTACTTTTTCGGGGATAAGAGCGTAAAAATAATGTAATCATAAAACTGATCGACTCGTTAGTCGAGAGGCTAGCTGTAAGCTTACTCTACCGGTTAACCGCGAGACTGGGGTTCCATTCTCGACGGGGTCAGACATTTGTGTGATGAACATGTAGATGTCCGCATTTCCTAGTCTGAGTATTTATTAAATTTATTTTTGTATCTGGGGGTATTTATTCGATTCGATTTATCGATGACTAACGTGACCATACGTCCCTTTCTGAACGGGACAGTCCCGTTTTCAGAGTGTCTGTCCCGATGTCGACATTTTGAAACTTTGTTGCGCCGATAAATACAAAAGTACGACTTAGAAGTCACGCCCCGTTCTTTATTTTATGTTATTCTTATTCTATCTTCTAAAATAAAAAAAATTAAACACTACAAACTTTTATTATTATTATTATATATTTTCGCAGATGTCCTGTTCTGGCTTAAAAAATAAATGGTCACGTTACCCATGACCCAAGTACATAGTTTGCTTATTTTTTGTTCCAGGGTTATTTATTTATTATTACGTAATGGGAAAACCGATGAATTAGACTGAAAAACTCTGGAGCACAAGACATTCATACATTTTGAATTAGATACTTCATTAGGGAGTTAATCCTGTTGGATTATATACCACATGTTGAACGTTTACGGAGGGTATTCTTAGAAGAAGACAACAGCGTCTTGTTCTAGGTGTTTCTAACGCATCTGTATAGGTAGCTCTTGGGTAATGGGCAATTCCCTGAATTAAGACTTCTGAAAGGTACTATCAATTGGAAAAGTGTAAACTGCAATATACTTTTGACATTTTAAATTCATTTGTTTCAACTTTAATGATTACAATTAGGTATGATTAATATTTGTAATAAAGCTTCAATATAAGTAGGTACGTAAAGTTACGCCCATATCCCTGAAAAAGTAGGCAGAGGCACAAAAAGGGCACCAACGACTAGCCGAAGACATTAAGGTCCACAATGTGTTTTGTGACAAACCTTTCGACAAAGGGGTTTGGATTTGTTATCCCGGGTAACGTTATTTTTATAACAAAATTCAAATTTTCTATTTTTATTTTAATTTTTCATACAGTCAATTTTGCTAAAAATTACAATTTTTGTTTTAACAGCATTAATTACTTAATAACAACTACACCGATTTGCCCGGGACGGCTAAATAGCTGGATCGAGCGCTGATTGCATATCATCCCCCTTAATAACAAAACTTTGCTAACAAAAATAAAGTTACACGCCAGTTCAACGATTGCGTAAATTTTATTAGTAAGGATTTATATTAGTAGAACCATTCCCATGATAGTTTTAATAAATTAGTATGCATGAGTCAGTCGTTCAGTAGTCAATGACCATAAATTAAACATTTGATTCCACCATTTCACCAATTACGTTAATAATAAATAGTAATTTAAAGTCAAGAGTGAACAAAAGATTTATATGCATTTGATACTTAAAATTATACAGTTAAGTAAGACATGTTTTATATAAGTTATTGGTATTATTTGAGTTTATTACAGTAAAATATTATTGGTAATAAAATATAGTAAGTGTAATATCTTGTTTCAGGTGTTAGCGGAATAAAATTTCGAAACCAATCGTCTAGAAAACGGAAAAATATTAAACAGTACCTTAAACACTGGCTTACTAACCCTGACTGACAGTGTTACTTTGGTCATTGTCAGTCAAGGTGGTGACTGACATTTCTATGCATAAGTAGATTTAAGATAAGAGTAGATTTAGAATAGATAATATAGCGAATAGTACGGCTCTCCTGTGGTAACAGATAGCCCTGGCACATAGATTCTATAGATGTTGTGTCTGCTTTCTGGTGACTTTGCAAGTCTATTGGCTACCCTCCAGACCGGAACATGACACTGTCATTATAGCGGCAGCAACAGAACTCTTTGTGAAAATACTTATTTATTAAAATCGAAGTCGTTTGTTTTGCGGTTTTACTACTATTATTTCATACAAACCTGAAATTAATTAACACTATAAAAAAGTATAAGCGAAATTACTCCATCCGTTGACGCGTGATACGATGACCAACGGAATCAGGCAGATATCACACTAAACCACACATATTTCAACTTTGTAGCGAAAAATCCTGATTCGCATTTCGCATACAAAAACGTACGGTATAACACACTGCCAACGCATCTCCGTCCAATGATTCGACGCACGCGACGGAACCGCACTTCCGGACGGTGATGCGTTGCTGTCTGTGAATTATGCCATACTGAGCCCCTAAGTAGATTTTTGAAATGAATTTTGACTTAAATAGATCTATATAGAAATAGAAACCCTTCCGGCAATTTGGAGTGTGAAATGTGAAACGTATTCGCTCTGTTTTCACTTCGACGTTCTCATTTTATTTGAACGCAAGTGAATGCAACGTGTCGTGCAAAGCTCCGGGAGGAGGCACTGAGCGAACCGTACGTTAAAGTGGTTTTGTGTCTCTTTAGCCACATATCCGTTGCTCCGCAAACCGTAGCGGTATGCGGTGAGAGTGTGATGGCAACTCAGAGATACATTTATATATAAAGAGATATGTAATTTAATTTTGTTTTATAAAGTTGAAATATCTGATTTACACATCGCTCACCTTACCTTACCTAAAATGGTAATATTAGACTGAAAACCTATAGCTGGTAGGTTGGAAATAAGTTTTCTGGCTACCCTTCCTAATGCCTGATCCTATAGGGAATTGTACCCTGAATTGTAACAAGAGCTTTACAATAAATTAGGAGGCATACTCGCTGAATCTCTCAACCACTGAGGTGTATAATTTAATTTTGACGCAGCCATAGACAACTTTAATACATAAACTAATATGACATTTAATCCAAAACATGTTGTTGTATCTGTTTTATCTTAATGTGGAAACGTTTTCAGGATAATTAACTTGTTAAATGCTAAGCGTGGAACATTATTACTCAATTCTTCCACCTCTGCACGCTATTACCTTTTGCACAATGCACCTTTGCCCAGGGCATTCTGTCTCTTATAATTTAATCATAGCTATTCAAACATCAATGAAATATGTACAACTTTGATGAAATCATATAAATACAGAGAGTCTCTGAAAAATACTAGCCTTTAATTTTTTTATTATTTGAAAATTACTACTAAGGTGGTCCTATCGCCACCACTCTTGGATCTGATAAAAAGCATCTTCACGCCCATATCTCCGAAGAAGTAGGAAGAGGCACGACCAGGGCACGACTAGCCGAAGACGCTAAGTCCCACAATGTGATAGGTGGCAAGCCTATCGCCAATCGGGCACATTTCTAATCCCGAGCAACATTCTTTTATTAGAAATTAGGATAAACCCATTTTTTTGTTGCCCGACCCGGGATTCGAACCCGGGACCTCATAGATCTGATGATGGAAAAAAAATGTGTACTTAGATTAATTGTTGTTTAAGTGGAACTCCTTTCTTTTGCAGTTTCACTGCGCCTAAATCATTAAATTATTATTAGTTTATTCTTTACTCCTTTTTTAAATACCTAGGTACACCTCCTACGCCTCTATGGTCTAGCGGTTCAGATGTTGTACTTGACTTCACGAGGTCCGGGGTTCGATTCCCGGGTCGGGCAACAAAAAGAATACGTGGTTTTCCCAATTTTCTAATGAAAAAATGTTTGCTCGGGATTAGATATGTGCCCGGTTTATAAAAGGCTTGCCACCAATCACATTTTTGGACTTAGTTACTTCCTTGGTTGTGCCTCTGCCTACCTCTTCGGGGATATGGACGTGAAGATACTTTACTTTCAGTTACACAAAAAAAGTTTAATATAACATTCTTTAAACATCCACGGAACCCTATTACATACGTAATATGACACGCACTTGGCCAATTTATTACATATGAATTTATTTGACAGATATTTTACAAGGTTATTGAACAAAGACTTCCAGAATATTAAAGAGGACCCTAGATTAAAATTTATAGCTTGAGAACTATTTAAAGTATGAATCATCTTCCTTCGTACTAGTTGCTAACTGTACTACTGAATATCGCACCTTCAGTAATATAAGGGCCCAAGTCAAAATTTTCACATTTTAAATCCCATACACGACTGGGATTTTGAATGATAAAGGCACAAAATGATTCGCTACTGGTTAGTGCTAGCAGAAAGAGAATAAACATAAGAATAACCCGGTAATTATATTTATTTTAACACATGATATTATCGGAAAAAATACTGTATCTTAAAACACGATTTCCCAAAAAGTAGTTTTTTGGATAGTGCCCTTATATTACTGAGGGTGCGATATGTACTATACACCTACTCATTATTTTTATCTATGCCAAATTTAGAGGAGCGAAAAAGACGTTTGTTATTTTTCATAGTAAGTATTAAAGGCGAATAAGATTAGCTTTCCTGATGAAAGTAAATATATTCACACCCCTATTTCCAAAGCGGTTGGCAAAGTTAAAACCAGGGTCAACCATTAGCCGAAGATACTAAGTCCATTGCCTTTGTGGTCTAGTGGTTCAGTTGTTGGACTTGACGACATGAGGTCCCGGGTCGGGCAACAAAAAGAAAATTGGGTTTTTCCAATTTTCTAATGAAAAAAAAATGTTGCTCGGGATTGGAAACAGTGCCCGGTTGTGCCTCTGCCTACACCTTCGGGGATATGGGCGTGAAGATGCTTACTAAGTCCAATAATGTGATAGATGCACACCTATCGCCAACCGGGCGCTTATACAATTCCTGAAAATATTGTTTTTATTAGAAAGTTGAAATAACATATATCATTTTGAGTTACCAAACCCGAGAATCGAATCAGCGAAATAATATAGTCTACACCAGAGGTGTCTATACTTTATGTTGTGAAGATCGACTTGAGAAAAAGTTAAGGGTTTAAGATCGAGAGCTTTATTTTTATGTATTTTTTTTTTATTATCTATTAGTAATAATAACACGTATTTATATTATAATTTAATTTTATGTTGTAATTATAAGTAATTATTAGCAGTTTTACATAGTTTCTTACTATTTACACACATTTTTAAATAAAAAATATTCGAAATTCGAAAATAAAATCTTGTAGGTACTAACTGGCTTAACCTATACGCCTCTATAAAGATCGACCGTGGAACCCCTCGCGATCGACCGTTTGGGCACCACTGGTCTACTCCAACCCCGCACGGATACGATCAAATTCAAAAAAATGAGATGAAAAGAAAAAAAAGAAAAAGATAAAATGGAGGTCTCCTATACTAATTAAAGTATCATCATAGCTATACAATCAATGTTTGAGTAAGGGCTCATTCACATGAGTTTCGTGTTATTTGACAAATTGTCTTTGTTATAATGTTTTGACGGCTGCAAGTTACTTTTTGAAACTCATGTGAATGAGCCCTAACGACTGGACCGATATACTACAATGATTCCCCCGTTTGATTTCCCCGTGTTCCGAGCTTCTTTGAAGAATAGACTATCTGCCTTCCTGTGCCAGTCAGCTCGTAAAAGGCGAGCATAGGCTTACCGTCGCTAACACCGAGACATCTGTCCGATATTGCAGCCGGTAAACTTACTTAATTTGCTCGACGCCTAACATCCTGGCCTAAGTTTGGCAACGCACTATTGATTCCTTCCTATTCATAAAAATAAAATAATAATAAACGACGAGCAGATGCTATAGCGATTGAAAAAAAAACAGTAGTAGTACCACCATAGCCCAGAAGAGTCAGTAAAAGTCGACTGCAGTGTCAGACCAACTACAATAAAGCAAATCATAAATTAGATTCAGTGCGCGGTATCTACAAACATATTATCATGTTTGTGTCAGTTTGTTTACACACTTTTTGAAGTTACTCAGGCCTAAGCAATAAGTACTCACGGTGAGAGCAATAAAAATGTATAGTAGTTAAACAAATATACCATTACCCGTTTTAAGAGGGCAATTATTTTAAGAATTTTTGAACATGTTTTTTGTAACACGTGTTTTAAAAATTTTAAACGTGGGCTAATGCTACTATTTTTATTTTTTCTATTTCATCTACATTTCATATAGTACTTTTATGAATTAGTGGGACTGATTGCTGCATTTTGATTTTTTTGTAGTATTGTAATTTTTTCCACATATTTTTTCCCGGGCTCCTATGCAGAATAGACCATCTGCCTTCCTATGCCTACTAGAGAGCAAAGACCTACCGTCACTAATATCATGACACCTGACAAGGTGGTAAAGTCTCGCAGCGAATCGCCCGAATAGGTAATACCGCCTTATCTATTATTGCCGCTATACGACAGTGCTAGCCGTTGATGTGTTCTGGTTCGGAAGATAAGGTAGCTGGTAAAATTACTTTTGCTCGAGGCCTAACATCCTCAGGTTAGCAACGCAACAATAACAACTTTGGTGTCCCTAGGCGGTGTGAATTGCTTACCATCAGGAAATCTGTCTGCTTGTTTGGCCTCCAATGTAAAAAAAGACCGTATGGGTATTAAAATACGGTGTGTACAGACGGTCGTTAAACCTCCTAATTGACGAAAAAAATTTCCGGTTTTGAGCCTAAAATAAAATGATCACGTTATGTATATGTGAAACTTCGAACACCATATATCTAATACAGTCAAGTCAAACATTACTTAAGTCTAACTTCCACACTTTAAATAATAATAACTATTCATGTGACAACACAAAACCGGAAGGCCGCGTTACCGGCGCCGGTTTTGTCGTATTTTATTTGGATAACGTCAACCAGTAGCTTGAAATGGAAAGTGGTAACGTTTTTTATTTGCCCGTCGGTACCATCAGACATTGTAGTGTCATCACTTTACAACTTCTTACATTATGTACTCGTGGACTTATATACTTATTGCTGTGGACACTTGGTACGTTATGTCTATGATTAAATTACTAAACCGTAGATCATATGCAGAATACATCTATGTAGTAAAGTCATTGTATACTATGCTTTATGTAATATATTTTTTATGTATTATTTTTTATGCGAATGTGGATGGATGTAGGTACCCAGGGAGACCAAGGCTGACATTTCACGATCAGATCAATCGGATATTATCCGAGGGTGGTGTCAAGAGTCTCCGAAACCGGCGTGTTTGTATGAAAAGGGTAATGAATGTGAAGGAAGCAAGACAGGTTTGTCAGGATCGTGAGGTCTGGCACTCTCTGCCTACCACGTAAGGGACTTAGTGTGAAGATATGTATGTATGTATTTTTTATGTGATTAGCAACGAACAAGATTAAGCGTAAGTCTCTACTGATGATAAGAGACAACTTTGGCGTGTAGGAACGATACATATTGCTTCTATGGTCCGATGTATGCTGCACGCATGACGCAGATCGACCAACTCTAACTCTCTGGTCAAAACCGCATTGAATCCATCTTATCCAATCGCCTCTGTGGTGAAGCGGTTCAGTTGTTGGACTAGACTGCATGAGGTCCCGGGTTCAAATCCCGGGCCGGCAACAAAAAGAAAATGAGGTTTTTCCAATTTTCTAACAAAAAAATGTTGCTCAGAATAGGATATGAGCCCGGTTAGCGATAGGTTTGCCACCTATCACTTTTTGGGACTAAGTATCTTCGGCTAGTCGTGTGTGCCCTGGTTGTGCCTCTGCCTAAGTCTTCGGGATGTGGGCGTGAAGATACTTTATCCAACGCGCAGACAGACACGTAAACCGCCTTTCTGCTTGGAGCACTGATACGTAATCCGCTTTACGGCATCCGCGGGACGCAGAAGTGGGCGATGGCGTGTGTTATCTACACGTACCGTACCTTTAAGTATTTTAATAGAATTTATTATATTATATATACATTTGATCGAAAACAGTTGTTTTGTTTCGAAAATTCTATTTGCTTATTCCATGCATTTGACACACACAAACAAATACATTGATGATAAGGATAAAAGATCACAGATGGCGTGATAAGTTTGGAAACAAAGTAGTTGGTCTTGAGAAATGAAGATGGCATTCTTATCAACAAGATATTAAAATTTATTATGGTCTAATTTCAACCAACGAGCGACCACTAGTATGTAACAAAGATGTGATAACAATTCAAGTGTGTCAGCGTGGAACTAATTATCCACAACAGATTTGTCATCCACTGATCAAGGAACAACCAAATAGCCAATATAAAACCTATGGGTACACTAGAAATCAAAAATTCAAAAAGTTCCGATACATTTCACGGCTCTTTTTTTAATAAAGTTGAACGACGACACACAAAAAATTTACTGAACGCATGCTTTATTTCGCACCCGAAGTATCCTTACAAAATTAGACATCCACAAAAGACGAATCCTTACACATTCAATCATGTAAAGTTCGCAAATTGAAAGTTTTAATAGTAATGCTACAAAACGCTCAAACTCCAAATGTGTGAATGTGCTACCTACCTGAGGATAGGATGTTAAGACGTTTTTTCGAAATGGCTAGACTGTTGTTACTTTAAGCTTTGTTATTTTCAACAGGCAACCCAAAATACCCAATGCATCTGAATGGCTGCCAGTCACAACAGGCGCAACTGAGTTAATCTCTTTAGAGATAGCCGAACCTAATAACCTGACCATGAAGAGCAGCATCAGCTTAGTTTATAAACTCTAAATTTCAAATAAACAAAATTATTCACTTAAATGTATTGAGGAGGCTTCGGTTACGGAGCAATACATGCTTATACTTAACATCACGCTACAACTTTATGGAGCAGAGTAAATTATGGGCCGCAGTTACTATTTATCTGCCTTTCTAAAGAATCTCTATAAATTTTCAACATAGTTATATTAAATCACGTCATCAAGAGGCATACTATGTTGAGATTTACGGAAATTAAGACGTTGAGTTATTTATACGCAAAAAGTTGAATAAAACACTTTCTATTTGATTGTCTCCTATTTATCGAGTCACGTTTGACAAAAAGTTGTTTGCTATTTTCAACTGTTTGCAGATAATGTAGAAAGCTGATCTAGATAGGAGATAGCACGATTATATTCGTTGTTACTCGTCTTTATATAAGTGATTTATATAATCTATGGAATGGAAATTAGTAAGCATATTTTTGATAACATTTTTTTTTATTTTATGGATTACTCCATACCCTACCTGGATCTGCTGAATTTTCTTTTGTATCTTACCGTAAGGTCGCCTGGAAGAGTTTGATTCAGCTTTATGTATCTATAAGATAAGTAAAAGTAGTTAGTTACTTCAGTTTTATTTTCATTTGACATAGTCATAATTTCTTACGCCCCTACTAATAGAACTTACGCGTCTGTTGATATAGTGTTACTTGAGTTTTGCTAACAAAAAATTAAGTTACACACCAGATTAACAGGCGCGTAAGTTTTATTAGTAAGGGGGTTAGTATTTCTGCACAATAAAGAGTTATTGTATTGATTCTTGAATTTCTTTTACGTGGCGACTTTATGACGACTTTATCACTTAGATCTTAGTAACAATGAACTACGAAAAAAAAAAGTTTTTTTAACGGTCGAAGGGGTCATGATAGTCTTACACACGAAGACGATGTCACCGGCTATCCTAGACTCATCTACGGCTAAATTTTAGCGCAATTTTAGCTTGGGTCCAATTTTAAATCAATCAGTAAGTTTATGCAGATTTTACTGCGCACAGATGACTAACAATTCAAAAAATCAGGGGGGGTTAATCGAGATAGCTTTGTTAGTTACAAGACATACAATTTGGAGGTAATGGAGCATGTAATAGTTATATCACAGGGCGTGGGTCGAGACAGATCAATGACTGCTTATTGGACGATGTATACTCCAGCGAACAATGTAAAGGCGGATTATTTCATATTGCCAGTTAACGTTAAGCATATTCGTAGGACGATTACACGACACGTTTAATTCAATCCTTGTTTTAACAGTCGTCTATTGCGTATTCAAATATGGAACTCAAATTAAAATAAGGTTTAAGTCAATATTTAAAATTTGTCATTTTATAGTATTTTATTAAGTCCTCGTCCTTAGATTTCGATTTGAATTTGAGTGTATGTAGATTGTAGGGTATTTCTAGAGAGATCTTTAAGTCGATAAATATACTTAGACATTTGCATAATATATATTTAACACACACATAATTTGTTTACTTTTAGATTAGATCTCATGTTATTTGTACTGAGATATTTATTTATGTTTTACTAGCACTTTGCATGCGACTTCGTGAGCGTAGACTAGTTACGATTGCCTATATGGCAAATTTATCAATTTTCATCTACTATTGTAAACTTTTGGGGGTTGATTTTTAAAAAAAATAGCCTATGTTTAAACCCGGATCCTAAGCTATATGCATGTCAAATTTATTCAAAATCGGTTCAACAGACAGACTGATTGACAGACAAATAGACACACAGACAGGTAGATGGACTTTCGCATTTCTAATATTAGTATGGATTTATCTCAATTTTGTTAGAATCTATTAACCGAATTTTCAACTGTTAAGAGTTTGATATGAATTTCTTAAACTTAAATTACATTTATTTTGTATATAAGGCAGGCACTTAAAATAATTTATATAAATAATGTTCTTCAACACACAAAAGTCTATAATCTATAATATAAAAATGAATCGCTAAATGTGTTGGTAAGCGCATAACTTTTGAACGACTGGACCGATTTGGTTAATTCTTTTTTGTTGTGTTAATTATTATCAGGAGAAGGTTCTTATGAAGAGAAAAATCGGGAACATTGCTGGGAGAATGGGAAAAACAATACTTTATTATTTTTCATACTGAACGGGTGAAACGAAGTTCGCCGGGACAGCTAGTACGTAATAAACTTAACACGGCAAAACTAAATATTTCTCATTTTAACAGTAACTGAAAAACTAACCCCACTCACTTATGGCATTCGCCATCACAGTCGCATTATTTGGTTAACGTAAACTCTTAGGCTAGGTATAGGTTTGCCACCTATCACAATGTTGAACTTAGTTTCTGCTGGTCGTGGGTGTCCTGGTTGCACCTTTACCTCTTAAGGGATATGAGCATATAGATAAATTTTTGAATAGCAAATAATTTGATCATTTTGAGTTAGATGAATTAGTGTTATTGATCCAGACATTTAGTTATATTATATCCCTGTAAGAACCGGCCCTTAGAGAGACAATGCCGTATAAAGGTACAACTATAATTCGTGCTATATCAAACGCTACAGTTTACAAGTAGGTCTGGCCTACGCTATCGTTATAGGAACTCTCGCAGTTTGAACATCCTCGTTTACGCAAGTTATCAGTAATAACATTTGTATTACAGGTGACTTTATATAATTATTATGAAGTCAGTCTGGCGATACATATTTTACATACAAACTAGCCTATATATCTTCACGCCAAGCCCCTTGCCGGGTATTGATAGGGTGGTAGAGTTTCGCAGCGACTCACTCGGATTGGTACCACCGCCTTACGTATTCCTGCCGCCATTACGTGTTCTGGTTTGGAGGGTAAGGTAGCCAGTAAACTTACTTGTGCTCGAGGACTAACATTCCGGCCTCAGGTTGGCAACGCAACATTACCACCTTTGGTGTCTCTACTCAGCGTGAATTTCTTACCATCAGGAAATCAGTCTGCTGGTTTGCCTTCCAATATCATAAAAAAATGTGCCCAATACAACAGCAATACATTAAATATAACCTTTGCATAGCTCTTATTATTATTTCTAACGTATAGATTTTTTTTCACACAAATTGAATCTAACCCCAAAAAAGCAAGTTGTATGCTTGTGTTATTAGTGTTAGTCAACGATACTAATACATAGAAATACTTAAATGGATACCAGAATAAATTTAATAAACACCCAGACACGGAAATGCAGACATCTAAATGTTCATCGCACAAATGCTTGCCCCCGTTGGGAATCGAACCCGAGTCTCGCGGTTGATCGGTGTAGTTAGGCGTGTACGCTAGCCACTTGACCAACGAGGCGGTCGAATGCTCATCAAGTTTTTTGGAAGAGATTTTTTCGGCGTACGAAACGAGTAATTATTACCCGCCACCCACAATTGCAAGTCCAAGAGGGTCATAGCGCTGTGATCCTTTTTAGGAACGAGCAAATAATTTTCTTTAAGTGTTTCGAAAAAGTTGTTGCTGGCAATCAGTTCCACAAAATAAGCCTCTGTGGACTAGCTGTCCTGCGTCGGGCTTGACTTCTTGAGGTCCCAGGCTCATTTCTCGGGTCGAGCAAAAAAAATTAGAAAATATATATTTTCAATAATTATGAATAATAATTTCAATAAATATATCACATTGTACAACTTAGTGTCTTCGGCTAATCGTTGGTGCCCTGGTTGTGCCTCTATCTACTCCTTCACACTCGGGGATGTGGGCGTGAAGATATTAGATAACTCAAGAGGCAGAAAATGTTGATTTTACCCTGAATATTACTTGCTCAAAAAATTGTATGTACCTACCCTTTTTTTAAGCATATGGATTTAATAATATTCACTAAAAAGTTTAAAACACGTATTAAGAAGAATGGCAGTTTTTTTAACTAAGGTAGACAAAAAATAGGTGAAAATAATAATAACGGTTACGGGCTATTGGCTATTACGGTAGTGGTGCCAATTCTGACGCCCTTTGTCTAAATTTATGTTTGGTGTATTATTCTATCTTTTTTAAAGAGAGAAGAAATATTTTAGAATTATTTGTCAAAACATGATAACAATCACTACTTAAATAAAAAAAATAAACTAGACCGATATTTATTTATTTAAACAAAAAATAGGTGAAAATAATAATAACGGTTACGGGCTATTGGCTATTAAGGTAGTGGTGCCAATTCTGACGCCCTTTGTCTAAATTTATGTTTAGTGTATTCTATCTTTTTTAAAGAGAGAAGAAATATTTTAGAATTATTTGTCAAAACATGATAACAATCACTACTTAAATAAAAAAATAAACTAGACCGATATTTATTTATTTAAATGTAATGAACAATAGATATAAATAACTAACTTAGCCTCTATGCAAGTCAACATCAGGGATAACATAAATAAATTATAAATATTAAACCTAGTATGTACTAAACGTATTTTTGATATTATCAATAGTATGGCACGTGCAAACCTCACTCTCTGTTATGTCCAAACTTTCTATTAAGTACTTGCGTTGAAAAAAGATAGCAATAACCTAAAATATGTTAAGTTAGTGTACAGCAGAATTACCACCAGACCTGTGCTAAGTGGATGAGCTAATACAAACACAGGTGGCCTAATTAAATATAATGCGAGACGAATATCACTTCAGCTGTTGAGAAACGTACAACTTACGTAACATTAAGTTAAATAACCTCAAAGTGCTGACTTAAAACTCTTATAATTATACTCGTCATTCAACTAATTTTTAATGAATCTCCTTTTGAGGGGAATTTGACCCTAATTTTGTAGCTGAATATGGCATAATTAATTTTTCTCACAGGTTTTGAGGCATGGTGTTGCGTTCGTCATGGAGGCAGATTATGTACCCTCAAACTTTCAGTAATATAATATCTGTCTTCATTATTACCATAGTTTTAGTCGTAAATTAGTTTTTTCTGTAATCCATTGTCTAATCTATCAAAGAACTTCGCTTTTCGTTTGTCGCCTTTGTGGTCTAACGGTTCAGTTGTTGGACTTGACTGCATGAGGTCCCAGGTTCGAACAAAAAGAAAATTGGGTTTTTCCAATTTTCTAATAAATAAAAAATGTTTTTCGGGATTGGAAATGTGCCCGATAGGCGATAGGCTTGCCACCTATCACATTGTGGGACTTAGTGTCTTTGGCTAGTCGTGGGTGCCCTGGTTGTGCCTCTGCCTATCTCTTCGGGGATAAGGGCATGAAGATGCTTTATTAAAGAACTTGATTATTTTCCGGAACCGACTTTACACCTGTTAGTAAATGGCACATCTAAATAATAGGTAAATGTAATTAATATTAAATATTTATTATTTTTAATTTTCAGTTTTGAAATCAGGTTTTTATTAACGTTATTTTTATATATCTCGATGTAAGGTTTTAAGAGCTAACAACTTCAACACCCAGACGTAGCCATGAGTAACCAACACAGACTTATAATCCTAAAGTCATTGGCCACTTAATTGCCTTCTTTTGTTTTCCATGCCAATGTTTTTGTATATCATTATGGTGTGTATGCAAAAAATACATATGAAGGACCCGACCCCATCTACTGGAATTTCACAAAAGACCTTGAAATTATTCCCCCGTCTTGGTCTTGCTCCCCTGTGTGGAAAAGACTGCCTTTCTGCCTGGCAGCCCGTAAGAGACGAGCATAAGCTTACCGCCACTAACACCGTGACATCTGACTAGGTGGTAGAGTTTCGCAGCGACTCACCCGGATTGGTAACACCGCATTACCTATTCCTGCCGCCATATCGTCATGACGTGTTCCGATTTGGAGAGTAAGGTAGCCGGTAAACTTACTTTTGCTCGAGGCCTAACATCCCGGACTCAGGTTGGCAACGCACCATAACCACCTTTGGTAAAACGTAAATTTCTTACGATCAGGAAATCTATCTGCTTGTTTGCCTTCCAATGTCATTAAAAAAATGGGTCATGGCTAACCAGATCACTAGAGGCAGAACTAGAGTGTTGTGCAGGAGCTCACCCTGGGAGGGATCCATTGCCTTACCTATCCCTGCCACCATACTGACAGGGTGATATTAGTCTAGAGGGTAACGGGTATTCTTGCACAATGACGAATGACGCACCTCGGTAACTTTTGTCTCTTAGAACTTAGATAGCCGTGAGTTTGTTGCCTCGTTGGTCAACGCGCGTACACTAACTACATCGACCAACCGCGAGGCTCGGGTTCGATTCCCGACGGGAACAGGCATTCGTGTGATGAACATTTAGATGTCTGTATTTCCGGGTCTGAGTGTTTATAAAATTTATTTAGGTATCTATATAAGTATTTCTATGTATTTATATCGTTGACTAACACCCATAGCACAAGCATATTATAATTTGCTTACTTTGGGGTTAGATTCAATTTGTGTAACTTGTCCGGGACATTTATTTGTTTATTTATTTATTTGTATTATGCTATTACTGTATTATATAGGTTTTATGGAATTGGAAGCTAAACAAGCAAATAAATTTCTTAGTGGAAAGGAGTACACGTCTATTCTATTCAGAATAGGAAGTAACGACTCCATCGCTCACTTACGTTTACTGCATAATCACCAGTGCAGTGAGTCATAAGAAGGTAGAGTTCTAGCTAGTAGCTTGTCCAGATTGGACTACCATCTTAAAATATTCAAAGAGGGAGTGACAAACTGTTGACAAAGTATGTTTCGTGCAAATAAATACACTACTACTTTTAATTACTGAATACTAATTACTAATTTAATAATTAAGTTTTGAATCGTAGATAAACATGTATACCTGTTTATATAATAGTTAGTATAACAGTCATGGATATTCATTGTGAGATAACAAGAAAAAATGGAAACCACAAAATGCTTCAAAGATGATAACGTTAAAATTCAAGTAAGAGCTGCTTTGGTAAAACCCTGTCTCAAGATATATAGGTATAATTATTTCCCTCATTTGATTAAAAATGACGGAATTTCCCCAGCAAAATAAATTTGCTGCTCTTCTCTTTTCTACAAAACAGCTCGTGAGTGAATAAAAAGTTTTTATGTGAAAGGACAGTGAAAGAGCATACGTCTCTCTTGATGGTGAGAGGCAATCATGACCTGTAAACAACATAAATGTAATAGGTATTTTCCTGTCCGGTGGCCAGAACGTTCGACCTATAATGCAAGTCTGCCAGCTACCCTACCCTCCGGACCGAAACATGACAGGGTCATTATGGCGACAGGAACAATTAAAGCGATGGATCTCTAACCGAGCAAGATGTTGCATAGCACTCTACCACCGAAAACGAAGTGAAAACCACCAGAGTTGTCAACAGTTAAAGCCATCAGAGCTGTATTAATCACAAGGTTATTCTTATGTTGACTCAACCTTGGTCGAAGTTCAGGGAGACTACCTTTCCGTGTCTAAGCTTCAGCCGTTTGTCATGAAAACCGAGACTGGCAAAGAAGATTTTGACTCGACCGGATTAATCCCACCAAATGACCTGCTTCTAGCACCACGTATTCTTATAATTATTCATCAGTACTCGCTACTGTTGTGTTCCGGGCTAGTGGGGTAGCCGCTAAACTTACACAAGAGGCTTACAACTCCAATTTCATAAGGAAAACACATAATTTATATATAAACGAAACGTACCTACTTTTGACCATCATGAAATTAGCCTACTTATTTGCCGTCTATTTTAACAATACTTACAATTGTAAGTAATACTAAGTATCTTCAAGCTGTAATCTCCAAAAAGTTTGGCAGAAAACTAGCTGAATTTGACCACCATTAGCCAAAGGTACTATAGTTAAGACGACTAACGAGTCAATCCTCAAAGATGAGAGTGACGACCAGGCTTTCAACTATGTGCCTCTGGGGAGTTCTTGAATTATTCGGACACATAGCTAGAAATACTAGAGGTAACCTGTCACTGGTAATGTGGTACTGTTGCGAGAAGGAGTTGAAGAAGCGAGCCCAAAGGTTCACAAGTCCTTGTTTATCCAGGTCCACGATGCTACAAAGGTCGCGAGATATCGGAGTAGCTGGAAAGTCATTGTCAGGAGAAAGTGATTCATGAAGGAGGTCATGACCTTCAGCACAGAGAAGAACGAAGTACGGAGGAGGACACTATGTATTTAATCCTACGATGTAGCTTTCTAATTTTGCATTAATGAAAAATTTTATTATATATTTACCAATTATTATTTTTTTATGATATAGGAAGGCAAACAAGCAGACAGATTTCCTGATGGTAACAAATTCACACCGCCTAGAGACACCAAAATTTAAGCCCCGAACAAAGGTAAGTTTACATACCTTATCCCCGAAAACGGAACACGTCAATAGCAAGCGCTGACGTCATGACGACAGGATTAGGATTAGATAAGGCGGTGGTACCGATTCGTGCGAGTTGCTGCGAAACTCTACCTAGTCAATTGTCACGGTGCTCGCCTTTTACAAGCTGCCTGGCAGGCAGGAAAATGGTCTATTCTGCAAAGGGACCTACTAACTGATCTAAAGTAGCCCTATCTCTTACCTTAGACAGGTTATTGAAATTATTCGTAAATGACATAACAAAAGCAATTAGAGATAACAATATTGTTTGTTTAAGAAACACGTACGGAGAGTGAATGTGTCACAAGTCATTCAGTTTCTATAATTAGCTAAAGGTGCGTGAACGACCGATGGCAGCGGTGAAGGTCAGCGCATCGACGCAGGTGACAGTGAACACGCAATGGTCGTAAAATATATCGCCAGTATTCAGTGGCTATCACCGTGGTGGTCTGGTAACTGTCAGATAACCTTGATTCTCATATGAAAAATGTTAAGCAAAGCATTTTTGTAGCAATAACCCAACAATGTCTTAAGCTAAGCATATAATTTAAACACAATTTAAACCGACTTCAATTTCAATGACAGGTGCATGAAAACTAAGATATAAAAAAATATTGACAGACTAAAACTTACCAGAAACCACTGACCAAAACAAAATCTAATCTAACACTAAACATAAGCAGCATAAAGTACAAAAAAGTGTATTTATATTTACTAGATATTCATTTGTCAGTCGGGTAAAGCTGAAAATCAGTGTTGAGGTAGATTAAGCCTCAAAAAATACTGAGCTTTTCCTTGGCGGACTAATGTTACCACACTGTTTCTATATCTTATGTTAATAACATTTTCTAGTAAATGTAACTATACATTCAGTAAATTATCTTTGTCTATATTATCAGACAAGAACTTAATGGCTATAGAACCACATCATATGTTCTTTTAAATGAAACAATACTTTTTATCGGTTCAGAAATAGTGAACAAAATTGATCTATACATAAAAGAATGTGAGTCTAATATAAACATAAAAAAATATGAGTTGAAATCTGATGAAAATGTGCAGCTGCATATAGACATTTGTGTTGCTAGCTGCTGTTGGCTGTATTCATCAGACGGGGAAAACTGAATCCTAGTGCCCAGTCCCAAGCCTCAAAAGTTCCTTTATTTGAGTTTAATTAATATAATAATTTAGGGTTAGGTTAGGTTAGTAGGTATTAGATTATATTTTTAGTAGCTTCTTGAATGATGTGTGGTAAGTTTTAGTCTCTCAACAAATGTTTTTTTTTAACAAACAAACCACTTCTAAGAATATAGTAATTAAGCGTTGCTAAACGAAGGTAACTTTACCAGCTACAGTCTGTTGTAAACCAGGTACTTACTAGGTGGTAGAGTTTTGCAGCGACTCACCCGGATTGGTACCACCGCCATACCTATTCCTGCCGCCATAACGTCATGACGTGTTCCGGTTTGGTGAGTAAGGTAGCCGGTAAACTTACTTTTGGTCAAGGCCTAACATACCAGCCTCTGGTTGGCAACGCACTATTACTACTTTTGGTGTCTCTACGCGGCGTGAATTTCTTACCATCAGGAAATCCGTCTGCTTGTTTGCCTTCCAATGTCATAAAAAAAACTTTGTGAACGCAGGAAAGGAAAAATTCTAAGGACTCCGCATTTTTATTATTACATATTGAATGTCACGCTTATTTTGAATGAGATTGTTAATCTTGGTAGCATTTTGAACAATTTTGTTCGGTGAAATTGCACGAATGAAATAATCAGGAAGAAATTAGTGTATTGTGTATTTCCTCATTGCCACCAAATCTCATTAAACGAGCTTGAGTAGCTACCGCTTTACTGAACATCCTGATATGACTTTCTTTGACGACTTAAAACATATTTTAAATAAATTAAACCCTATTTAATAAATTATAATATAAATTAAAAGAACAGAATAGAATAAGAAATGGTAAGTAAAACAAAATTTAAGCATTTTAGAATTATTGTTTGTCTGAATTATGAATTATTATTATGAATTATTCGTTTGTCTTAATAATTATCCTTGACGCGAGCAATATCTAAATAGATATTGTGAATGAATGTTTTTATTTCAAAACTAGCTTCCGCCCGCGACTCCGTCCGCGCGGATGTCGGTCTAAAACTTTTTATGCCCAGGATAATAAGGTATAATTACACAAAGTTTAATCTAGATTGAACCGTTAGTTTTCACGTGATGCCTGAACATACAAACAGACAGACAGAAAAAAAAATTAATCACATGTTTGGGTTTGGTATCAATCCAGTAACACCTCCTGCTATTTATTTTTTCAATATTTTCAATGTACAGAATTGACCCTTCTACAGCTTTATTATATGTAATAGATATCCAGCAAACTACAGGATTTGGAACGCCTTATTTGTCCAGTGGCTAGCGTACACGCCTAACTACACTAACCAACCGCCAGACTCCAGTTCGATGACCGACGATGGCAGAGATTTGTGTGTTGAATGTTCAAATGTCTGCCTGGGTACAGTCCTAGAAATGCAGACATCTAAATGGTTAGGCGCCTGCTTTTCTGGGTATGGGTGTCTATTAACTTTATCCTGGTATCTGTATCAGAATTTCTATGTATTGTATGTATTAGTTTGGCTAACTTTGACTAACACTCCTAACACAAGCATATAATTTGATTACTTTGGAGTTAGATTCAATTTGTGTTTTATGTCTAAGGACTTTAAAACAGATGTTAAACAAATGAAGGTAGGCAATGATTTTTCCAACACAAAATCTCCTGCACAAATCTTCTTTTGTATGGCTATTACTAAAGACAATATTATATTTACTAATCTCTGCTATTACTCATAAAGATTCTATAGAAATAATTCTTTCATCACACAAATAATCGGTCAGCAACTAGCTTCAAAATACACCAGTGATTAATACCAGTAAGGTGTTGATAAAATGTAATACTAATTGGCACAAGTCAGGGAACAGTTAGTAACTGTTGCATGAAATGACAGTAATTACTGACCACCAGGTGGTTTTTTACTGATCACCAGGTCTTTGCCAATTCTATATCAATACTAATAATAAAGACAATTTTATCAACTACGTAGTCTAGTATTCTAGTCTAATTTTTATTTTTACTACTTTGAAAGTACATTAAAAATATTTTTAATAGCATAAGAACATGGAAAGATCTTCATGAGTATAAAATAGATGGCCCTGTAAGATAACAAATAAAAAAGTATCTTCACGCCCTTATCCCCGTATTCACTAAGACCCACAATATGATAGGTGGCAAGCCTATCGCCGACCGGACACATATCTAACCCAGGCAACGTTATTTTTAATTAGAAAATTGAAAATACACATTCTCTAGTTTTTTTAGTTGCTCGACCCAGGAATCGAACCCGGGACCTCGAGAAGTCAGGCCCGATACCGCTGGATCACAGAGGCGACAACAACAAAACAAACAAATTACAACAAATTTAATATAAAAGTAGGAGGTAACATATATAATAACGATTAATAAGCACAGTACCTGTTTCTTCGACTTAGACTTCAAAGAACAGAGGTAGTTGTTATAGTTACATAGTTTGATGTCTTTATTTTTATATATGTTATTCAATTTCTCCGTCATTTATAAACCTATTTTAAAAATATTTTTTTTGTTTCAAAAGGGTACATTCGAAAGACCGCCATAGCTACCAAGTCTAGATCTGATTACGGAATCTCAATGATTTCAGGAAATACTAAATTTTTCTTTTACTTAAATGACATAACATTAAAATTGTGTAAAAATTTACACAGCCTAACATTTTACGATGTAGGCACGTAATATTATAATTAGTAGAATATCCGCGCCTACATCGATTTGACCCAAGCGGGTATTACAATTAAAAATCTTATTTTAAAATAATGTTAATATTTTTAAAATGACATTTGAATTGGGTTTCCTAAAAACCTAATGGGAATATTTGAAAATAATCGTGGAATATACCTAATAATTTTTTTTAATGTGTTTTGGTATCCTGGATTTTTTATTTATATCAACTACTTATTTTTTATATCAACGGGTTCGCAATAAAAGTAGTATGCTCTATACATTGTTTTTTATTTCTATTAACCAATCCTGTGAAAGTAACTGGCATTAAAATATCCGCTTACCTGTCTCCCAAGATAAATAGCTGTCAAGTTAACTTCTGCACATTCTCTAATTCTTACATTTAAAGTCAGGATAAATTTTTCTTAATTTTTTTTTTATAATATTGGAAGGCAAACAAGCAGATGGATATCCTGATGGTGAGAAATTCACGCCGCCTGGAGATACCAAGGGTGGTAAAGGTCCGTTGCCAACCTGAAGCTAGGATGTTACCAGTTACCTTCTCCTCCGAACCGGAACACGTCAACGGTAAGCACTGACGTTATGGCGGCTGGAGTAGGTAAGGCTGTGGTACCATTACAACAGGTAATAGAAAATCATTTTAAAAAATGTTCCATCCAGAATTCTTGGCAAACCTTCTTGGCTAAAATTTATTTTCTAATATACTGAATTTATCATAAGATATGTTTCATTATATTATCAGCTCAGTGAAGGTCGAATTAGATTCGGATCTTAGACCATATTTAGCTACCACATTTACATAATCTCAATCATAGTATTCAAGTCTTATAAAACATTAGTTTTGACGTTAAGTCTAGTTGCCTAGTTAACCCTATGACGTCATAAGGATAAATTTGGAAGATTCCCACGTCATACTGTAATAATGAAGTACTAACAATTAATTGTAAAAGGATCGGCGAGGTCGGCATCTGCTTAAAAGGAATTGAAATCATCCTAATACGGCTAAACAAGACTAACTGGTGAATTGTATGGAAGTGACGAGAAAAAATGTGTTACGGCCTCTTGGTCATAGTAAATAATATAAATCGTAAAGGTCTTTTGATATCCACAGTTAATATTATAAATGCGAATGTCTGTCTGTTACGCTTTCATGGCTAAACCGCTCAACGAATTTTGATGAATATACATTTAGTTAAAGTTGTAAGTTCAAACATGATCTACCTTTTTTTATTAAAATATGTATCTCCAGATTTAAATATTACGCACACGAAGACTAGAGTAAACAGCTACTAATAATATAAATGCGAAAGTCAGTCTTGCCCGTGTAGGCCATCGAAAAATAGAAAATCTGTATTTTCAACTTTCTAATAAAAATAACGATGACAGAGATTGGATGTATGCTTGGTTGGCGATAGGCTATCACATTGTGATTCTTAGTGTCTACGGCTAGTCGTGGGTGCCCTAACCTCTGCCTAACTCTTCGGGGATATAGATGATGATACTTCAGGGATTAAGATACTTGAAAAGTTAGAAGTAAAAGTTCAAAAGTCTACCTGTTTGCTTGCCTTTTATGCTTTCTTGTCTAAACCGCTGAACCGATTCTGATAAAATTTGATATGCATGTAAGTCAAGATCCGAGTTGAAATATAGACTACTTTTTTATATTCCGGGTCCGCGTCCGCTGAGTAGAATGCACCATCTGTCTCTCTCTCAGGTACCTAGCTTATAAAAAGCGAGTAGGTACTGGTTTTCACCCCACTGATCATATATATGTCATTACTAACTATACCTACTACTGCTGGTAGAGTGCCGTGCAGCATCTTGCCACGATAAAAACCCGAATTACTTATTCCTGCCTTCATATTGACTATGTCATATTCCTATCCGGAAATTAGAGTAGCCGGTAAACTTGCACAATCAGCCTAACACTCAAGCTAAGAGATAGTGATGCACCCATAACATTTATAGTGTGCATAAGCCACGGTTAACTTTTATCATCAGGAGAGCCATGTCGTTTTGTGAACGCTCATATAAAAATAATTCATCACCTTTTTGGCAATGACAATTCTATTCATCATTACATCCTCTCAGCATTTTAATGATCATTCATAGAATTGTGTGCCGGCCTTGGTCACTCCACGAGTACCACCTTGATACGTCAATACTTTAATATTTAAATTATAGTAATTTATAAGTGCCACGAGGACCTATAGTTCGTTTGCAGCATATTGATAAAATAAGTACTTTAGATCTGACTTCAATGACATGAAAATAACAATTTAGTCTTATTATATCGGTGTATATAAAAATTAATCTGGAGCCATGGGTGTGCCCCCGCCAATAAACGAAGTACGAAGCACAACTTATCGTACTACTATTTAAATTTTGCGCTTCGGATTTACACTTTTTACTCTTTTTACACTTTATACTTTTATTTTTAAATTGGTTGACCTAATCCAAGTTTAAACGAAATGATTAATTATATAATAACAACTCTATATAGATATCTTTAAAATAAATTCGGATTTCCGAAGCTTGACGAATACAGCCGAAGGCCGAAGCGCATAATTTAAATAGTACTACTTACTATACTTTTCTCGAAGCATTTAGTCGTATTTTTGAACGCTCATAACTTTTGAAATGAATTTAAATTAAACTTATTTATTTACGGAATATGTAGGTGTTAAAAAGTGGTTACAAAGATATATATGCATACCAACTTTGTAATATGCAAATATTTATGAAAAAAATTAAAATTAATTGTTTATAGACATTTTAACATTTAAATCACTGAATTCATTATATAATAAATACACCACGGCAGCCATTATTTCTTAACTTAAATTATGTTTATACTTATTTTAAACAAATGATTTATTTGTGCTTGTCAGAAGGAAAATCTTTAACACTATTAATAATTGTTACTTTTTATTTTTTATTTGGATTTTGGTATTACACCGGATTACTCCGAACCGAAACTTGACACTGTCATTAATTGCGACTGATGGTGACAGGAATAGGTAAAGCGGTGGATCCCTATCCATACTAGTTGCTGCACAACCTACCAGTAGTGGTCTTGATATGGACTATTATATGTTATATTGTATGTACACAAGGAACATACGATATAATTACATTGTTTATCAAACAATAAAACGCAATTCAGCGACTGGAAAAACTGACAGCCAAATCTACCGTGTAATTAATGCCATACTTCTTTGTTTATTCTTGTTTTATTTGCTCTATAATTTGAATATCATGATTGTCGTATAACAAATTAAACCTTGTCCTAAATTAAACGCACAGTTTTATGGTTGACGTCTATCTGGTGTTAACACAAACTGGCTATTTTCTATTAAAGCGCCATTATTTATTGACCTGTGGCATTACTGACAATAGTCTTTAACAAAGAGAATATAATCACTACGTTTTAGTCTTTAAAATAAAATGCTCACAGATTATATCTTATAATCTCATAGACAAGAAAAAGTCAAAGATTAAAAACTAACTATGTTTCTATGGTCAGTAGGTCATATCTCAGTGACCAACAGAAATACAGTAGAGATAGCAAACACAAATGACGTCACTTGATGTACTCTTTTGCAGTTTAAGTAGTTGCCTACTCAAACTAATACAGATACAGACTAGGTACATAATCACCCCCCTGGTACTACTTACATAATCACCACAGACTAGAAAGAGAACTACGTATTATAATCACATTTGAATAAGATAGCGGTGGATATTTATGATTAGCTCAAGTGTTTTTTTTTAAAGTAATTCTAAACACAAAACCAATTTAAACACAATTTAGTTAAATTTAATTCCAATGCAGTTTCAAATAGAATTTCAAGCAGCTGTTCCAAAGAACTTTGTTTCACCCGTTCAGTTTTATATAGTCTGTAGATTTATCACTACCACAACTCTGACGAATCCTGCAACATCAAAAACTAAAAATCGTCGAGCCGTTTGGCAAAGAATTGGACATACATACAAAACAAACATTGTCTTCCTTCTGACGTATTTGAGTAAATACAAAAAAATTGGTTGTACGCCCATATCCCCAAAATAGTAGGCAGGGCACAACCAAGGCACCCACGACTAGCCGAAGACACTAGGTGGCAAACCTATCACCTGCCGGGCACATATTCAATACCGGGCAACGTTATCTTAATAATTAGAATATTGAAAACACAAATTTTCTAGTTTTTTAGTTTCCCGACCCGGGGTCGAACCCAGAACCTCAAGAAGTCAAGTCTGATGCCGGATCGCTAGACCACAGAGGCGAGTAAATATAAAATCTTGTATCTAATGCAGTTTACGAGAATACTAGTCTGGGCTCCTTCGCAGAATAGACCATCTGCCTTCCTGCTAGGGAGCTCGTAAAATGCGAGCATAGGGTCGCCGTCACTAACACCGTGTCATCCTACTAGGTGGTTTCATCCTAGAGTTTCGCAGTAGAATACAATATTCATTTGTTGCGCTATCATACACAAACATGACAACTCGAACATTCGTGCAAGCGCTCTGCGCCGTCTTACGAATTTACGTCTTACGAAATTTCAGGTTACGTGTCTTGACACGAGTTTAGACGTTTTTACTCATTCCAAAAAAGTGTACAACGCTGCTAAAGAAGTTTTCACTTAAAAAAAATATATGTACGTAATTACTCGCCAATGTAATGTTTTGATTGGTCGGAAGAAGTGAATTGAAAATATTGTTACAAGAAGTTTATAACCCCAGTCCCAGGTGCCAAACCGCACCATTAATAACCTTGGTGTTTGTAGGTGACATATTTTTTTACAATCAGAAAATGCGCTTATTAGTCTATACTATATAAATCTTATCTATTAAAAGAAAGGCGTGTTAGTTACACCAATTTAACTCAAGAACAGCTGAACTGATTTAGCTGAAAAGTTTTTGGAGGTAGCTTAGAACCTATATACGGGCATAACATACTTCTTATCCTTATAATCCGCGAGAAAACCAGGAAAAATCTTTTAAATTTTTCCCACACAAACTGGACGGGTAGAACGAAGTCCGCCGGAACAGCAAGTCGAAGATAAAATACTAACATATAGAACTAAACATCTTCAAGCACATCCAGAAAATCGTAACGTGCAACGAGTCATGGATAATGAACTAAAATGTTACGCAAATATAACGCTCATCTCATAAATTGTTCTCCATTTCGTTTAAGCAAACATAAAATAATCTAGACTAGCCAGCTAGCAGCCTCGTTAACATATATTTGCTGACAGTTTGACTGAGTTAAATCAGCGCTTTGTATTTTGACTAGCAGTTTCACGCAGCTTCGCCTGCGTAACTTGGCTTCTACTGCACCGATTTCGATGAAACAAAGCCTATGTCACTCAGGGATAATGTAGCATTCTAAAGGTGAAAGAGCTTTTGAAATCTATCCAGTAGTTTCGCAGCCTATTCATTTCAAACAAACAAAAAATCAAACCTTTGCTCTTTACAATATTAGTATAGATATTAACTCGATGTTGTTTAATTTAGTTGTTTAATTTTATCACAGTCGGGGAAAGGCAAAGGATCTGAGTTCATACAGCCAAGTCTTTCTTATTAATAAATCTTTTTCTTGTTAAACATTTTTAATTTGTTTTATCATTTATTAAAGTCATTAGTCATAATAGAATGTCTTGTCAGGTTCTTGAGTAAAGCGGTGACCACTTTACTCAAGCTCATCTAGTGAGATTTGGCGGCAACAAGGAAGTACACGATGTACTAATTTCTTCATGATTATTTCATTTGTGCACTTTCATTGAACAATATGCAACAAAATTGACTATTTTCACTCAATATTAACCCGAAATTCAATAATTATGAAAAAAACTTCGACTATCTTTTCTCTCGATGGTGCCAAAACGCTCCGCTTTATATTTTGAAATTAACTCTATGATGATAATGAATAAGGAACAACCTACAAATAAGTTATACTAGATATATTAGTATACATATTGCCTTTGGTTACACTTACAACGATAATGTTATTTTTTTCCCGCGTTAGGCAGTCCAAAATGTGTTTCTTCAAAACAATAAAAAAAATGTTACAGTAAAAGCATAAAACCGACTGCAATTTTAATAAGTGAAACGTGTACAAAAATTAAGTATTTTCCTCGATTTTTCTGAAATTCCATCATAAGGTTTAAATATGGCAACAATGAAACCACCACGAAAGTGTAATTTTTCATTTAAAAAGAATTTTATAAATTTTTTCAGAAATGGAAAAATCAATCAATATACCTAAGTACATATTATATAACAAGGCTAAAACATTGTTTTTATTAGAACATTTCGGACAGAAAATATTTATGTACCCGATTGGTGGTAGGCCTACTACATATTATGGTCTCTATAGGCTGTGGTTATCTCTTTAAAAATCTATCACATTATGGGGCGTACCTACTGCCGACTAATCGAAGAACTTATGGTTGTACCTTCGCTCTACCACTTCGACGATATGCTTTCGGCATCGGCTTTATACTCGACTTTTCAGATGGGAAACACGATTTTGCCGAGCGCTGACGTCATAACGCTAAGAACAAGATTATATCAATCCCGTGGAGACGTCGCGAAATTCCTGATTTAAATGGGTGTTATTGACAAAAGAACCGAAGCTAAACTTTCTTCTAGGACTACATTTATCTATAAAACCCGCGACAAACTAAGTATAAATACTTTTTCTCATTGCATCAATAAAAAGCTTAATACAACCTCTCAATAAATTTAATTCAATCTGCAAAAAACTCGTACATATTTAATAGTTTGAATAAAGGTCAAGGCTTCACTAATGTTGTTTTAATTATATGAATCATTGTGTCGTGTGAACAATAAGCTGTCCCTTGTTTCTATTATGTTCCTGATCGCGATATTACCATAGACACGCCCTGAATCCCGATGAGATCTGGCGCCAATCCTATCTTGCATGTTAACATCGAAATTTACATGATTTTATAGCAAAAAAGGTTCATACATTTAAACATTTATGTTGTTATTATACATAAGGTTTAAACTTTAAAGATTGTCTTCTTATTGAAGTGAAACTTCTTTATCGGGATTGAAAAGAAATTTAGTGTAACATTTTTTAGTTACGCGTCACATTTTTCCGTTACGCGCCATCTTTGTTCTTATCCCTACCACGCGTGATTCGAAGTATACTTTCTCCAGCGGAGTAGGGATTGGCAATAAACTTTAAGCAATTTCTGTAAAGTTGCAAATAGTAAATTATTTTTGGAAAAGTAAAATCATAAAGAAGTTTCACTTCTTCACTTTTTACGAGTATACGCTAGAACACGCACACATATTTTTTTGCCATTAGTCAATTTTATTTAATTTGTACCAGGTTATTACCAGATTTCGCAGTATTGGGCTAACATTACTTAAAATAAGTCATAAGTAGTCGTAATCAGTCATGACAGGTAAAGCATAACGCGAAAGATTTGGCGGCATTAACTTCTAATAATAGTTATATCTAAATAAATAATTTAATATAACTAGTTGTAATTAATAATTCAATCAACTAACAATGTAATAATTGTTTTGTTTATAATTATTATGTGATTACAACCACTAACTTCTTTATGAATTTACTTCTGCTCTTTGATAATAATTTAACTAACAAATAATATAATAATTATTTTATTTATATTTATAATTAATATATGATTACAACCACTAACTTCTCTATGAATTCGCTTTTGCTCGTAAACTGAGCAAAATTTTACAAAATGCAATCAAAATTTACTAATTTGATTCAATGCGTACATGAGAATTAATTGCGTATCTTCAAGCCCGTATCCACGATGAAGGAGACACAACCACTATTAGCCGCAGATTCTAAGCCCCACAATTTGACAGGTCCCAAACCTATCGTCAATTGGGAACATAGCCAATCCCGGTCAACGTTGTTTTTGTTAGGAAATTGAAAAAAAACACATTTTCTTTTGGTTCCGTGACACAGGATTCGAAAAGTGATGAAGTCCACTCGATAATAACGAAAAAACTGCGTTTATCTTTTCTCTTGATCCTGCCAAAATTCACCTGTTTTCCTTAAAACTGAACGCTGTATTACTAAGAATAGTCTAATGCTGCCATAACGTTAATGCTTGTCATAATTGTGTTTCGCTTCACTTTTTGACTTAAAAATCTTGAGATATTGCTATTTTAGCACTTGCCCTCTGCATGGGTTAAATTTCTTTAAGATTTAAAGAATGAAAAAAAATCACCATAAGCAGGATTTCAGCCCTCAGTAGCTTAAATGGTAAATACGAATGGCGTTGACTTGAGATGAAACTGTTCAGGTAGAAACACTGTTTGTAGCCAAATTTTTTCTTACCTTAAAGTTTGTAGAAATTTAACCCAAGTAGGTACAGGGCAAGTGCTAAAATAGATATAACTTGAGAGAAATGATAGTTATGGCCATTATAAATGTAAATTTCATCAATTAACTTATTTAGTAGGTATTCAGATCTGTACACGTATCGATAGGCGTAGACGGTAAAGAAAAAAAATTAAAAATCAGCACAGGATTTAAATCATCAGAAGCTCAAACGGTTAGAGCATTTATTGGCTTGAGACCAAAGGATACAGGTTCAAATCCGGTCTGGGCCGAATTTTTCTTCCTTTCTTCAAAATTGGTCTGAAATCCTAAATTTTCATTAGATATGAAAACGCATCATCATCGTATTTGGTCTCAATGAGAGACGACCATTTCCATCGAAAAACCTTTCTGTTTTTTCGCCTTCCTATAACAGAATGAATATATAAGAGAATGTAATAGTAATATTATAAGAGAAATTAATGCGCTAGTCTTCACTGAATTTTCAGGGTTTGTCATAGTCCACTGGTACGGTAGAGACTTGGCTATTATAGAGGTTTGGCTCTTTATATAAGTAACAGTAACTCATAGACTAACATTGTGTGTTTACACAAAATAAAAGCACAATGGAAGGACGTTCAGTCTTCTTTCTTTTTTTTAAGTTATTTTGCCCCTTTCTGGGGCCGGCTAAGACCTTTAGGCCATGCTGCCACGTCTTCCGTATTAATTATTTCATCGTTAGTCACATTTCTTCCGTTAATTATTATTATACAGTCATTAGTCACTATTAACAAAGTCACGTCAGGCTCTTGAGTAAAGCGGCGGTCACTTTACACAAGCTCACTTTGGGAGATTTGGCGGCAGCGAGGAAATTCACGATATACTAATTTCTTCATGATTATTTTATTTGTGCACGTTCACTGAACAAAACTAAACTAATTCCCACCAAAATTTACTAATTTCACTCAATATAAACACGAAAATCAATAATTATGAAAAAATACGACCATCTTCATCCACGATGGCGCCAAAACACCTCAGTCTTCTTTCTTCTTTCTTTAAGTTTTGGCCTTTATGTTAATATTTTGCTATTCGTCAAGAAGAAATTTGTATCAAATTTAATATCAATTATAATTAGTCATCAGTCATAAGTCGTCAGTAAGTCATGTCAGGCTCTTGGGTAATTTTTTTTTATGATATTGGAAGGCAAACAAGCAGACGGATTTCATGATGGTAAGAAATTCACGCCGCCTAGAGACAACAAAGGTGGTAATGGTGCGTTGCCAACCTGGGGCCGGGATGTTAGGCCTCGAGCAAAAGTAAGTTTACCGGCTACCTTAACCTCCGAACCGGAACACGTCATGACGTTATGGCGGCAGGAATTGGTAAGGCGGTGGTACCAATCCGGGCGAGTCGCGGTAAACTCTACCACCTAGTCAGAATTCACGGTGTTAGTGACGGTGAGGCTTTGCTCACATTTTACGAGCTGCCTGGCAAGGAAGGCAGATGGTCTATTCTACAAAGAAGCCCGGACCAACACGGGGAGAATGCGGTGGCCTCATTACACAAGCTTATGTAATGAGATTTGGCGGCTACGAGGAAATACACGATACGCTAATTTCTTCACGATTATTTTATTTGTGCACTTCACTGAACAAAATTGTACAAAATGCCACCAAAATTGACTAATTTCACTCAATATCAACACGAAATTCAATAATTATGAAGAAACTTCGACCATCTTTTCTCTCGATGGCGCCAGAACTCGGACGTTTAGTCTTAAACTGCGACGATTTCTAGCTAGATCTAGATCAACTAAAAGTTCATGAAAATCTGATTTTAAGCTGTTAAGGAAAACATCTTGGGCTTAGATGGGTTAATGTAAAGAAGCCTTATTTTAAACTAAATAAACTTCCTAATTTGCTAAGTAACTAGATTTTTTTGTATTGATTAATAAAAAAATAGTTCGTAATATGCAAAGGCTTTAGGCATCAAGATTATGAATCTCCCGCGCTCTTTTTTTTGCTAGACGCACGCTCGCTGTAGAAAAACACAGTCTGTTGGTTCCATCTAACAAAACCGTTTAATCTCTGAGAAATAACCATATATAATTTGACTTCTAAAACCGCAAAAAAGGATTAAATTAACTGCACGAGTGGCAGTTTATTGAACACAAAATTCAATCACAAGGGCTGGATTCCAAGAAGGTACATTAGATCAGCCGGCTGATACGGTTATAAACAGTATTGCCAACTCGGAACGTGTCTCACCAAAATTAGGGAAAGATTTACCTACTTTGAAAAGAGAAGGATTTGTCTGTAACTTTATAACTCTTGTACAGATGGATCGATTTAGATGCAGATTTTTTTTGGACACGAAGTGTTTAAGACAGTTCTCAGCTACATTACGTTATACTGAACATTTTTTTTAATTTTAGGATAATTTGTTTTATTGTGTAATCAGAAGCATACAGAATTCCTGATAGAAAAAAATAATCACTGAAGCTTACAAGGGTACATACCAATTTGAAGTAATGTTCGTCTTTCGTCGGTAAGTTAGTCGACTATCTTCTTACTCTTCTAAACGGAACTATGTCAATAGCAATCTCAGTCGTATAATATTATATGGTCAATATAATACGGGTGTTTTCATTTATTATATCAATAACATTTCTAGCAAAAAAAACTCTTAGGGAACCTCTTTGTTCCGTTTCGTCTAAAAGTTTCATTAAAAAAACAAAATGTTTTGTTGAATTTGAAACTTGTTTTTATGACATACATTTAAGAAATATTTTTTATCTTGGAATTTGGTGTATTTCAGTAAAAAAATCTTAGAGCTGACATCACTAGTCTCAAGAGTTAAATCGTATACGAATAAACCTGCAACACAGCCAAATAAAACGACACCACATTCCTGGTAAATTATTTTTGAAATGCATAGGACTTAGAGCAGTTTAAAGTTAACTTATGTTGTTTGGTGGTTTTTATAAATCTGTCAGATTTTTATTTTGTGACCTCTAATTTTATTATTATAGAGGTAGATTAAAATATTTTTTCCTGCGTCAGTCACGGTATTTTAGCTGACTACCCAACACAGACTACTTAGAGATACTACGTATCAGACTGCCGACTGACGAACAAAATTTTAGCTTGTAGCATTGTACTCTGACGGTTCTTTTTTTTAAAATACGAATGACACATAGGCAAAAGTTTTAAAATTGCTATGCCTATTTCCTCGCTTAAAAATAGCTGCCCTTTCTGAACAACTTTAATAAATTATTTATAATATAATATGCTTGCTTTCGTATCGCATACATAGCAGCAAGAACTTATGACAGTTGAAAATTAACACGGTTGACGTTTTGATGCTTTAGGCATATCCCACTTAACCTCCACTACGAGCAGACGCATGCAACGACAGCGATTCACAGCCTTTGTCAAGGCTGTTGTGACTTGCCCACTGCCGTAGTGAGAATATATAAATAATAGGACGATTAAAGTTTAATTACATATTATCATAAAGCCAACAAATATCTGTCCTCCACCATCCAAAGTTGAAGCAAGACCGTCGAAAAGAGAAAAACGTACGTAAGGCTCTACACCAACACACAGTGTGTAAGGGCTGTGTAGGTACACACCTCTGTTGCCATAAACGACAGGGGCCCACAGGGTCTCAAGCCGTGTAGGTCGTTTTATCCCTGCCGTCAAGGGGAATTTATACACTTTACCCGTCCCACTTGTCAGAGGTCCACTATGGAACCTCGAAGATTGACACGTATGGAGCAGTTCCTCAGAGAACGTCATCCTGACGTCCTTGAGGAATAGCAAGCCTTTTCCGTCCCCACCCTACCCATATCCCACGCCGCTTACGCGCTGATGCCAGCCTTCGGGCGACCGGCCGCCATCCCGTCTTACCTGTGTAGCCGACTGGGCACTCGCGTCCACCGACACCCACCCCGCCGGCCGCAGTCTCGCGTGCGTCGGTACCACCGCGTCCCAGTAACGCTTCGTCCCCTCACCCGCTTCTCGGGCCGCCTATCCGTTCGCTTGCTCGGACAAGACTCTCGTAAACGTAGACGAGTACATGAGTACTTGTAACGATTCAGCCTCGGACGACGGCTTAACCAAAGTCCAAGGCGGTTTATTCAATACAAAAATGCCAGGGGCCGGACGGTTTCTCGAATAGGGTAGTAAGTACTTTCTGTCCTCACTCATATACATACAAGTAAACATCTTCAATGTATTACTAGCAGGCAGTGCTTTTCCTGACGGGTGTTTTTTTTTAAATGGCTAATTTGTTGCTAACCGCGAGGTTTTTACTACTCCACCGGGCTATTTTGAGCCGAGCAGAGTGCTCAGCCCGAGACATTATTTAAATGGATTGGACTGTTCCCTACAACGTCAGCAACAAGGGCTGTCTCCCGGGAGACCGTACTTCGAATTGGTACTGCGTTCTGGTTACTTGGTGGACTTGATGGAGGAGTAGTGGTGGCTCGTCGATCGGCTTTAGGTGCCGGGCGCAAGAGAGGTCTCCATCGCTGAGACCGGCGGCGACGGTGTTTTGTGAGTTTTTGTTCGGATTGGGAGGGAGTATAGCGTTTGCCGCGTTTATTGGGTCCGGAGGATCCAATAACACGTGGCGGGGTCTTCTACGATTGGTGGGTTGCGATTTAGGTCCTCGTTGCGAACGTACCACGGAGAACCGGTAGCAGTTCGCATGAACCAATTCTGAACTACTTGTAACTTTTTAAGATTGGTCGGGAAGGTATGCGCGAAGGCTACACTACCGTAAGCTAATATGGATCTAACACATGTCTTGTAAAGTGTCACTTTCTTACGAAGTGACGTATTACTGTTTCCATTAATTAGATAATAAAGACGACTAAGTACGAACATAGCCTTGTTTGTGACACGCGAAATATGCGGTTCAAACGACATATTTTTGTCTAAAGTGACCCCTAGGTATTTTGTTGAATTTTCCCAAGGGATCGCTCTGCCGATAATTTTGATGGTAACCGGGTTACGACTGGGTCTCATCCGTTGGCTGGGTGTGACACCTCGATTAAAATACTATCGGGGTTCACTTCTATGCGCCACTTCCTGAACCAGTCGCCCAGGAGAGTGGCCTGCCCCGAAAGGGAATTTTTACTACAACATATTTATTTGCATTAATATATGTTATTATTATTATTATTTTATTTTAAATAATTTATTATTATTATTATTATCATTTATTCTCAATGCCTCTTATTTTCTACGTTTATACATTTAATACAAAAAAAAATATTAAAAATATAAACATAAAAAACAGGTTACCAAAAACGGTGGTCTTACAACTAAACCGTCAGTGGTCAGGGTGACAGAGTGAGGAACCTCCGCACAATACGTGCCGTCCCCAAAATTGCTGCCTTCTGAATTCGGCCCTTAACCCAGGGTTGTAGAGAGAGTCTCTTAAGATGATGGTCGAGACTCTTCGGTATTAGACCGTTTACTGACACGACTATCGGGACAATTATAGTTGAGTCAACATCCCACATGTCAGTAACCTCGTGTGCTAAGTCTATGTATTTT
>NJDD01004597.1:92149-107202 GCA_002245505.1 Calephelis nemesis | reverse complement strand
ATCAGGAAAAGAATCATATGAAGAGAAAAACCGGGAAAATTGAATGAAAAATGGGAAAAACAATGCATAAAATCTGCTGGCTGTTAGTAGGTGCTTATGTAAAGCGATACGAAGTTTGCCAGGTTGTTTTGTGAAATAACGTAATAAATATGTTACGTACGTAAATGACGCATGGTTTTTTAAATTTTTCTTTTAGGTATCTTCACGCCCATACCCCAGAAGAGGTAGGCAGAGGCACAACCAGGGCACCCACAACTAGCCGAAGACACTAATGCCCGATTTCACCAAGAGCCCCTATATTTTAGGGGACTTTTAACGTAGTTTAGGGGACTGTTTTATATGGAAACAGTCCCATAAGTAACGTTAAAAGGTCCCCTAAAGTATAGGGGCTCTTGGTGAAATCGGGCATAAGTCCCACAATGTCATAGGTGGCAAGCCTATCGCCAACCGGGCACATATCCAGACCCGAGCAACGTTTTTTTTATTAGAAAATTGGACTCGGGACTCGAACCCGGCAACTAATGCAGTCAAGTCCAACACCTGAACCGCTAGACCACAGAGGCGACTTTTCTTTTAGGAATAGGGTTATAGTTATTGCCACATGCGTTTTTACACTATTAGAAAGTCAAGTCTTAGTTACAGACGTGACTTTCTTATTTAAAATCCGAATACTGTTTCTAAGCCTGAATTTATGTCAAAAAATCACAAACTGATTTAGCTCGACGTGTTTATATATATGCTTAACTTCAACAACCTAACTGCTATCGTGTTTTGTAAACATAAAATGATCTCTTTGTAAAGAGACATTTTTTTACACGCTCAGATTTGTTTAACTTGTTATTTTATGCTTTTGATAAAATTTATTAAATGAGTAAGGCTATTGCATTTTTCAATGTTTTGTTAGTCAACATTAAGGGGCCATATACGCTAAAATACGTCAGCAGTTTACTGTTTTTTTTTTCATACAAAGCAATCATGGATCTTGTTGACAAAAATACACAAGTTTAACATGAATATACTTTACTAGACTAGTGTTTCCAAAACACGATTTATTTCACTTTGCTCGATTGAAAAAAATCAAAAAGTTAACCCTTTTTTGAATGCTTTTGCTTTCTGTCTACTTCAATTGTGAAAATATCGACACCAGATTTAACATAAACATAGATAAGTACTATACCTAAAAGCTAAGTGTTTCAGTTTATATCCTTTTTTTCAAATTACTTTTATAGTGTCAAAAATAGTGATTTGTCGCTTAAGACGTATACTTTAGAGCGCCATGGTTCATAGTAATCATGGAACGGGAGATCGAAGCGAATCATGGAGCGCGGTGATTGGCTCTTCTGGCTGACTGAGTATGGGGCCTTAATACTGAGCATATAAAGGCGAAATCGTCAATATCTGTTATAGATAGTTAAACCTCACAAAGATGTCTGGTATGTAGGCTTAAACATCTTACTCTCCAAATGTAAAACTAAAATTAAGTACGTAAGTATCTCACGCCCGTATTCCTGAAGGGGTTTGCAGAGGTACAACCAGGATACCAAATATTAGCCGAAGATGCTTAGTCCCATAATGTGAAAGTAAAGACTATCAACCGCGCATACGTCCAATTCCAGTTATTATTTGTATTAACAAAAATAACTACGTCAATAAAAACCGATTTCAAACTAAAAAGAAAAAATAACAAAAAATTAATATTAATTACGTACTACCTATTATTTATATGTGTCACTTACTAATAGGTTTAAAGTCGGTACCAAGCCAATTTTATACTTACTAATAATATCTACTTACTAATAATTTTATCTGACTAGGTGGTAGAGTTTCGCAGCGACTGACCCGGATTGGTACCACCGCCTTACCTATTCCTGCCGCCATAACGTCGTGACGTGTTCCGGTTCGGAGGGTAAGGCAGTCGGTAAACTTACTTATGTTCGAGGCCTAAGATCCTGACCTCAGGTTGGCAACGCACCATTACCATCTTTGGTGTCTCTAGGTGGCGTGAATTTCTTACCATCAGGAAATCCGTCTGCTTGTTTGCCTTCCTATAACATAAAAAATACTTACTAATAATATAATAATTAGTTTAAGACTTGGCACTGACATCTTGACTTTTTAGTTTTAAAGTCGGTTTTCGTTAACGTAGTTAATTTTATTTGATATTTTTTAGTTTATTGCTGATTTGATTTAATTTAAGAAAAATAAACATCGAAGTAAGTGAAAGTAGTGGAAAAATGTAAACTAATGGACGTACCTGAATAATTTTTTTATGGGACCAATTATGTTAATCGGTTCAAAAACCTCGGGGAAATCGGTGTACATATGTACATGAAAAAAATATGCTGGCCGAATTGAGAAACTCGTCGTTATCTCGAACGGTTAAAAACTAGCTGTTGCCCGCAGCGTTGATACCGTGGTCAATGGTGCCACAAGAACATTTTTTCGGGATAAAACTATACTATGTGTTAATCCAAGTTACCCTCTATGAGTGCGCCAAATTTTATGAAAATTGGTTTAGGTGTTTTTGCGTGAAAGAGTAACGAAATACAAACAAACATACAAAATTTAGAATTTAAAATGTTAGAAGCGTTTTAAAACACTAGACCACAATAACAATAAAAATGAAAGACTAAAAAGTCAAAAACATTAATTATGGCAGTGTGAAAAAATTTGTAAGTGTATGAACACATAAATCACTGCCTTACTCATCCTTATGTAATGTGTCATAAACACTTCGAGTCTTCGGTGATTCCCAAACTGACACCCAGTTTGGGAATCACTGAGTTAAACGATATTTAACGTGACTAATACAACATTAATATTATAAAACTTTGTGACGCAGACTGTCAGGAGTTTACCTCCTTGTTGAAATAGCTATTTGTCGCCATGTTTATCATCCGGATACAAATCGATGAGCATATCACATTTGTGGTTAACTGAATATTGGAGTGTCGTTATCTGACTTCACGCCCCTCTGCTTGCTTCAGAAGGAATAAAATCATGAACATAATATTTTAAGCAAGGTTTTCTTACTTAAATTGTATCACGAATGAGGTCGATGTTGAGATATGATATAACAATACATTTTGTATTATTCTAAAAAAATATTTATTTGCATAAAAAATAAATGTTTTTTTTATATTTTCTCCACAGCTTATAGACATTTTTAGCCAATCTTCTATGAAAATTAAATTCTTGATTGTGATAAAAAGTAGTTTTTTAGTTAGAGTATATTGTCATGACACAGCAGATCTAACCATCAAAATAGGTTGTGATTACACTGCACCCTGATAATCGGCTAAGTACGAAACAGAATATAAATAAATAAATAAATATCCTTGGACAAGTTACACAAATTGAATCTAACCCTAAAGTAAGCAAATTATATGCTTGTGTTATGGGTGTTAGTCAACGATACTAATACATAGAAATACTTAAATAGATACTAGAATAAATTTAATAAACACTCAGACCCGGAATAGACATCTATATGTTCACATACAACATCAATGCCTCACACAAATGCCCGCCCCCGTCGGGAATCGAACCCGAGCCTCGCGGTGAGTCGGTGTAGTTAGGCGTGCACGCTAGCCACTCCAACAACGAGGTGGTCAATATAGATTTACTCATTAAAGATTTAGTGCACTCTTACATTTTTTTTAAATTATCTTTATTTTTATAAAATATTAATTATTTCGAGAGTGAAAAGCCACAGGGCTAATAAACCTGATCATCATCATCATAAGCCTATCAATTGGGAAAGCGACGTTGGAAGATAACACTGGTCAACAAAAAGAAAGGTGGTTGTTTCCTATTTTTTTTTCTTTCCAAATTCACGCGCATTTATTAAATACGGTAGCCATTTTTCTCTTACAGCTTTGGTTTTTGAGTTATAGCTGACTGTTCTCACTTAACATTTTGATTAAATTTTCCGTTATTTTTCAGCACTATTTTTCTGTCGGTTTCGATATGGATTTCTCAAGATGTTGTCTGCTTAATCCGAAATGCACTTGACAAAAATGGGAAATGTTTTAATTTTCTTTAACGCAAGTTTCCAAGATTAAGCAAAGGAAAATTAAAAAACAGGTATTTCTGATGAGCCATTGATTAGGCAAGTCATAAAAGACCCCAATTTTGTCGAATCTGACTGATGTGGAATTCAACGATTGGAATTCATTTGTTTTGGTTATGAGTAATTTTCTCGGCAACAAGAAATCTGACGACCGTGTTTAGCTTGCTAAGATGGTTTTTTAAGTTATAGGAAGGCAAACAAGCAGGCGGATTTCCTGATGGTAAGAAATTCACGCCGCCTAGAGACAACAAAGGTGGTAATGGTGCGTTGCCAACCTAAGGTCGGGATTTTAGGCCTCCAGCAAAAGGAAGTTTACCGGATACCTTACCCTCCGAACCGGAACACGTCATGACGTTATGGCGGCAGGAATAGGTAGGGCGGTGGTACCAATCCGGGCGGGGTTTAGTCGGATGTCACGGTGTTAGTGTTGGTAAGCCTATGCTTGCCTTTTACGAGCTGCCTGGCAAGGAAGGCAGATGGTCTATTCTACAAAGGAACCCGGACCAACACGGGGCAAAAAGAGCACGCTGTTAAGAGTTAGGGTGCAACATGAGTTTAAAAATCCACTACCTGCACACGCATTTAGACCGATTTCCCGAAAATTTTGGTAGTTTTAGCGAGGAGCAGGGTAAAACTTTTATTAAAGTTTTCGGACAATAGAAGAGCGATATTAGGGAAGATGGGACTCACATATGATGGCGGACTACTGCTGGAGTTTATAAGGTGGTGTTGTTCATGCGAACTAATCATATAAAAGACCATTTGATAGCGTTTAAAAGATATTTTGTTCAGATATGTCATTAGTTTTTTCTCTTTAGTCGGCCGAAATTGTGAAACTGTATATTTCCAAAAGTAAAGCTGTTGGCAATCTCACAGTATTTTTTTCATAGTCAGGACCATAATACCCAATAAGAGAAAAAAACCGAAAAGGAAACAAGAATTGTGTTGACCAGTGAAATTTATATTGTGTTTGTATTGTCCACGACAATAGATCAGAATTGCAATTAACACTTTCAATCTTATAAATGAATGCGGAATAAAATTCTCCAAGGTTCAACCTTGTGTCACAGTCCTTATCACAATGTAATACACTCTATAATGTCAACTTAAATTTACTCCTACTTTAGTCCATGTTTATTAACAAAACGGTATAAGATTATGATACTTATGTACACTTAAATCAAACCGATTGATAGTAACCATCGAATAAACATTCAAGCTTACATATTATACATGTCACCCGTGTTAATATGGGCGCTTCGCTGGCAAGATAAGGTACTGTGAAAGTATGGGTATTTGTTTACCAGTTCATAATCGATCCGAGCTCACACGTTACGGTATCTGTCATCAGCGTTATTAACTAAAAGTTTTGAGTTTTAGCGCCATCGAGAGAAAATATGGTCGAGGTTTTTTCATAATTATTGAATTTCGTGTTGATATTGAGTGGAATTAGTCAATTTTGGTGACATTTTGTGCAATTTTGTTCAGTGAAAGTGCACAAATGAAATAATCATAAAGAAATAAGCGTATCGTGTATATCCTCGTTGCCGCCAAATCTCATTACATGAGCTTGATTAATATGGCCACCGCCTTACCCAAGCGCCTGACATGACTTTATGACGACTTATGACTGATGACTAATTAAAATTGATATAAAATTTGATGCAAATTTATACTTGACTAATAGCAAAATACTAACGTGAAGGCCAAAAACTGAAGAAAGAAAAAAACTAAAAGTTTACCGGGAATGAGAGGGCTTACTAGTATTTATAGAATCGAAACGAACTACAGCAACCATCTGTAACCTTCTTAGCTACTAAGCCAAAGAAATTGCTTTATTTTCGGGGTCTGGAATCTGGATAATCCCGTCACGAGTCCCGTCAAGAACACGGGCACGTATTTCCGACGTGAACTACAGGCCCATTTAGGTTAGATTTTATTACTATTTGTCGACTTTATACCTTAACACTAGTAATAAGTTGTATTGTAATAAACTCTAATATTATTTGTTTTCCACGTTGTTCGATGAGCCATTTCATAAAATTCCACAGATCATTTTCAAAGTTTGAGATAGATTTTTGATAGCGATAGGCCCAGTAGAGAATCAAACTAAACTTTGTATGGTAAACATTTTTGGGTGTGTCTTTTAATAAAACATTTTTGTGATGCTAAAATCTTAGTTCGCCTAGCTACCCCACTGATTAATAATCTATCTAAGATAAAAGATATGGCTTGTTTAGATCAGATTAGACCAGTTCATCCATGCAGCCACTGTTATTTTTCAACGATTAGCAAAAATATCTTAGCAACAAAACTTTAAGAGCCCTATCTCTACTTATAGATAGGTTATTAATATTGCCGCTATGAGTTTGCGTACACCTCTAACCGCCAATGTTAATAATATTTCTCTAAAGATGGATTTCAAGCAATCTAGATAGCTGCGTATCCGCCAGTCTATCCTTTACCTAATTGCCACATTTATCCTGTCCACAGATATGTTATTAGCAAGCGATAACATAAAAATGGATTAAAATATCAATCTTTTATATTAAGTTTTGGATTAGGATTGATTATTAATATTGGCCGTAACTCAACGTAGCAAGAATGAGGCTTGCGTTTGATCCCAACAGAGCTTTTGCGTGACAAACATCGGATGTCAGTACCTATCTCAGGGACAGGGTGGTTATTAAATTTATTAGGGTGTCTCTGAAAGTATTTCTAACTCAAGCAATTTTAAAGAAATGTGGCTAAGTTCTTGTTGCCTTCTCTTCAAATTATAATAAACCGACTATTGCCTACGGCTTCGCCACCGTTTTCACAGGAACCCGTAGTGTGATCGAAATCAAAATAGCTTACATGTTAATCCATAACACAATCTATCTGTGTTACAAATTTCAGACAAATCGATTCAGCTATTCGAGCTTGTAAGAGTAACAAATATCTATATATACATACTCACAAACTGTCGTGTTTATAATATTACTAGGATTCGATTAAAATAAGTCCGGTAGGTAGTTTTTCCATAACGCATTAACAAAAAATAAGTTAAGATTGAGCTTGGTATTGGTTGGTAATATTACATCTTGTTTTTTAAGTTTATACATTTAAAATAAAAAAATATATTAAAAATAATAAACATAAAAAATAGTATCCCAAAGACGGTGGTCTTAAAACTAAACTGTCAGTGGTCAGGGAGACAGACTGAGGAATCTCCGCACAATGCGGGCCGTACCCAAAATTGCTGCCTCCTGAATCGGCTCTTGACCCAGGGTTGCAGAGCGAGTCTCTTAAGATATTACATATTATTATTAATAACAATAAATTATCTTTATTTCACGTAAATATACTCAATATTTATGGCAAGACTAGGTATAATAATAAATCTACCACCGGATCGGAACGCGGCCGCACACTGAGAAGATCCGGCAAGAAACTCAGCGGGCTTGTCTTTTTTTTATTATTTCAAAATATTTTTACAATAATTAATATAGTGATACATTATATATTATAATAAATCGACTTTTAAAATTTTGTAGATGATTCGCATCGATTTTAGTTGTCTTTTTTTAACTAATTAAATAAATTTTGATCATTCCTGGTAATCCGAATTTAAATTTAATCAAGATAAATTTGTTTAATGTATGCTTAAATCTACTGTACTAAAGTAACAACGAGCACTTTCACTAAGATGATATTATAATATTGGAGTCGTTCTTTTAGTTGTACTTCAAAATAGCTTTTTTACGATATTACTACGTGTATATTCAACCAAACCTGCTTTGAATTCATAATTCTTTTCATACAATGTAGTTTTTTAGAAATCGTTACGTAATCCAAGTGTGAGAGACACAGCATCGGACTTGACCTACTTTTAACACTTGCACTAGAATTGAAGTTATAGGTTAATCAACACTCTCATATTTTCCACGGGTTGTATTAAGCATGTACAGTAAGCAACGCAAATATCTGAGCCTTTACCATGAGTTGGTATAGATTACGTTACGCAAGTTACGTGTCAAAATCTATGCCACTTTTGGTCTAAAAATGGGTCTCTTAGTTAACAATAGAGGCGCCTTTCGAAATTTTTATACAAATAATTTACACAGACAGTAGCGAGTGTAGTAAATTTGACAAGCCTTAAACTCGTGGTAAGGACTCTGCGGATACTGAATAGCCATTCAGTATCTTTTTAATAATTATCACTCGGTAAAGTGTACATCAAATAGCTTTCAAATGACGTCTTTTGTATTTGCCATCTTCATTGTACCTATTTCTGTTGGTCTCAGGAGATAACAAATATAAAATACGTCATTTGACAGCTATTTCAAATGACGTACGATCATCGCTAAAAAGTTACGGAGTCGGCCCTCTGATCGTATGGGATATGTTAGCGATGCTTATTAAACAAAGAAGGGCGGAACTATCTATTGCTTTTTTTGTTTTATCATTGGAAGGCAATCAAGCAGCCGGATTTCCTGATGGTAAGAAATTTAGAGAGACCAAAGGTGGTAATGGTGCGTTGCCAATCAGAGGCCGTTATGTTAGGCCACGAGCAAAAGTAAGTTAACCGGCTACCTTATCTTACTTATGGCGGCAGGAATGGGTAAGTCGGTGGTACCAATCCGGGTGAGTCGCTGCGAAACTCTACCACCTAGTCTGATGTCACGTTGTTAGTGATGGAAAGCCTATGCTCGCCTTTTATGAGCTGCCTGGCACAGGGAGGCAGATGGTCTATTTTACAAAGGAGCCCGGACCAACACGGGGTTTCTTACGCGAAGCTTCGTATTATTAATAAACACAAAGTATAATATTCCACGGTTCAAGCTTGTCTCTATAACGTTGTAATACAGACTATAATATTAACTTAATTTTTTCCCCGCGTGTTTCCGCATCCGTTTTAAAAATATACAAAGGTAGGTTAGAAGTCATATATTGCCTTTTACAAAGTTGAACAAATTATAAGTTATCAACTGATTTGCCTCTTGTTAAAGTATTTCTTTATATTCTATATCCGTCTCCTGGCTCTAATCTACGTCCACAGCAATTTTTAATTAAATTGGTTCAGCAAACAGCCAAGTTATAAATGGTGTTACTAACATGACTTTTGATGATTATTGTGCATTTGTAGTTTACCCTCATTTGTTATGTATTTTTCCTTTACTCGTTGCTTGTTTTGGAGTATCTAGCCACCAAATTTCATTACAATCGATTCAGTAGATTTTGCGTGAGTCGCAGTCGGGACAGTGATAGACAGGCAAACAAAAGTGCTAAAAAACTGTTCTGCTGCCCATTTTCAGTCATCTGCACCTATTTATTTAAATATCTCCTATGTACAAAATCTACTCTTCTCCAATCTTATTAACAGACATAGACTAAAGTACTCAAAGGTTTAAAGTGACTCTTTAATTGTACTGTAATATATGTAGACTCTAACGCTAAGCTAAGCCTTGGAGTACCTTAGTCTATGTATATTAATAAGATAGACGGAATTATTATAAACCAGCTGTTCTCGCAAACTTCGTTCCGTCCATTCAGTTTGTATGAGAAAATGGAAGTGTAGTTTTTCCTAGTTTTAGATGACGAAAATAAAAGTATCGTACAACCGTCTCCTGGCTCTAATCTACGTCCCCATCTATTTTTAGGTAAATCGGTCCATTCTTGAGTTATAAATTGTGTAGCTAACACGACTTTGTTTTGCATATATATAGATACTAACTGCTGACCCAGCGTTGCCCGCGTGGTTAATGGTCCCACAGGAACATTTTTTCTAGATAAAAACTATCCTATGTGTCTAACTATGTGTGTGTGTCAAATTTCATTAAAATCGGTTTAGCAGTTTTTGCGTGAAGGGATAACAAACAAACGAACTTTCGCACTTGTAATATTAATAGGATTGCTTTTGTTTCCTTCATTTGTAGCACATGTTTCATTTATTTGTTGTTTGTATTGGTAATAACTATTACAGTTGATTTTGATTCGGGGAATTCCGGGGATTTCACAAACAACTTGTTATCACAAACTGACTTCTACTTAACCTCAACAAAAAGATTTAATTACAAAAATTAGAAGCGTAGCAGGGACTTTACACGAGGGTTTTCACCTCACTTAAAGGTAATCTTCTTTTTTTAACTGTAAACTGACGAAGTAAATCCCCTTTAAACGAATATATTACATCTACAGAATATTATATTACATCTACATAATTTGTGTACAGATCAACCAATTCAAATTCACCTCTGTGGTCTAGCGTTCCAGGTGTTGAACTTGACTGCATGAGGTCCCGGGTTCGATTCCCGGGTCAGGCAACAAAAAAAAATTGGTTTTTCCAATTTTCTAACAAAAAAATGTTACTCGGGATTGGATATGTGCCCGGTTGGTAGGCTTGCCACTTACCACATTGTGAGACTTAATGTCTTCAAGAAATCAAATCCGACGACGGACCGCTAGACCACAGAGGTAGGGATGAAATGATACCATCGAGGTATCGATACTTGTACTCTATATTGGAAGTAATAAAAAGGAGTAGATAGATAAGTTACTCAATAGCAATCTGTCACTAGTGGACTTGTTGGTACTGACCCTATAACTTATGCTCGCCTTTTACGGGTTGCCAGTAGGGATGCGACTTGCCTGGATAAAAATCGATATTTTTATTAATCGATTTCTATTTTTATAAAATATTCGACTTTAAAATAATCGATTTTTTTCTAAAAAATAGTCGATTTTCTAAAAAAATCGTTTTTTTTATAATTTAATAAAACAACTCAATCATTCAAAGCTAAAGCAGTTGCACCAATGTTTTTTTATTACAAAGTAAGCCCTCCAACCACTTTTTGATCGTTTATGGGATATTTTTCAACAAAAATCATAAACTGCAAACTCACTCGCACACTTAGTCAAGGGTTAAGGGTTCAGTAATTTGTACGTAGCTCGATTTTTTTTGCAGGTTTTTCGGAAATTTAAAAATATTTTTTAAGTGAAAACTTTTTAAGCGCCGTTGCGGACTTTTTTTGGAATGGGTAAAAACTTCTAAACTCGCGTCAGGTGACCTGATTCGTAAGACGGCAAAGAGCGCTTGCGTGAATGTTCGTGTCGTCATGTTTGTTTACGATACTGCAATAAATAAATATTGTATTATACCACATAAATGATAGTAGTTTCATACTGATAGTTAAAGCAATTAGTGCAACATTATTCCCTAACCATTTCAAAATATTAAAAATGCACAACGTTAATATGCAAGTTTTCACTTCTGTAGGCACTCCCGAAGTGCAACCCGTCGATTTTTTTTAACGGAATTGGAATATACAAGCTGCCAGATTTTATGTTGGCAAGAAATACAAGTACATAAATGAGACCTTTTATAATAATTTGGTGTAATATGAAATGTATAAACAAACTTAACTAGCAAATTAAATTAGTAATGAAATCGTACATATACGAGAATCTCGTACAAGTTGCGCCAAATCTTGCCCTAATTTGGAAGTCTTATGTCTGGAAATGTTCATGTAATACGTTTAACTTGATTAAATTACTGTTCTAATGAGCTACACGCTGTGAACAGGGTTGCCACCTCACTGCAGGGGCCACAGGAATATTTTTTGTAATGGTATTCGAAGGCAAACAAGCAGACGGATTCCTAGATGGTAAGAAATTCACGCCGCCTATAGACACCAAAGGTTGTAATGGTGGGTTGCCAATCCTGAAACTTGGACAACGGGAGGCCTCGAAAAAAAGTAAGTTACCGGCTACCATTTCCTCCGAACCGGAACCCGTCAACGCAAGCATTGATGTTATGGTTGCAGGAATAGGTAAGGCCTTCGTACCAATCCGGGCGAGTCGCTACTAAACTCTACCGCGTAGTCAGATGTCACGGTGCTAGTGACGGTAAGCCTATGCTCGCCTTTTACGAGGCAGCTTGTAAAAGGCAGAAAGGTATGGTCTATTTTACCAAGGAGCCCGGACCAACACGGGGGGGACCAATATATAAATATTTATAAATAATTCAGAATAAGGAGTTCTCCTGCCAAGTGGTCAATGAGAAAATACTTTACTTTAAAGAATGATGATTTTAAAAACTAAGCGTGTAAAAACCTTTTGATAAGATTTTGACTTACAATTTCTCCCCTGAAATAGTTTTTACCTGTGGCCTGAAAATGAAAATGAAGTTTAAAAAGATTTTGTGTTTGTGTAGTTTGTTCACTAGGAAATGTCCAAATTCCACTCGAGAAAGGATAATGTTTTACTATTGTTTTTGTTAAATTGCTTATTGTATAACCACTTTGCCGCCGACCACGTGCATCTGCAATACTCGGAACGACTGACTTTGATCATTTTTATATGCATTTCTACTTGCATGCGCTTCAAAAAACGTTAATGGAAAGTTTCCGTAATATTTGTTAAAGTAAATCATCTTCACGCCCATATCCCCGAAGAGGTAGGCAGAGTCACAACCAGGGCACCCACGACTACCCGAAGATACTAAGTCCCACAATGTGATAGGTGGCAAACCTATCGTCAACCGGGCACATATCCTATCCCGAGCAACTTTTTCTTTTATTAGAAAATTGAAAAATGTTTGTTAAGATTACAATTATTAAGTCGAGTGTTAGCAATCAACGCTTTCTTAGTACAGTAAGCTAAGTTTTATTAAAAAAGTGTAATGTTAAAATGTTCAGACGATGGAAAAGCGAATCGGTTGCTGAAATAAATTAAACCTCAGATCTTTTTAATAAACATTTAAGTGTTTAAAAAATTATTATTTTTAATGTGTATAAGTATAAATATCTGTGTAAAGAAATGGGTTCTGAAGGTGCTTTAATGAAAACCTCTGAACTTACTGAAGTCGGTTATAATATCAAGTACATATTAACATTGCTGGATTGCTCTAGCTTTTAAATGGTCTCATAACAACTATTGTTAGTTTTCCATTCATATTTATCTTTTGGTAACAAAAGATATGCCCATACCCTTTTCTCAAGTGGAATCTGGACATTTCCTAGTAAACAGACTATATCTTCAATCTAAAAACTAGTTATTTATCAGTTAAATAACTTTGTGGAAAAACTTTGTTCACTACCAGTTATAGGCATCGTTTTAGTTAACAAACAACTAAAACATGTAAGGTAAAGTTTGGAATAATAAAAATAAATAATAAAAATAATGACTAAATTAAGTGTCTTAAGATAGCTACGAGGTGGCAACCCTAACTTTGACTAAAATGGTTATCCGTTCATGTGAACAGAATTGAGTCTATGATTACTCTGGTAATTTTAACACGATTTGAACAGCTTCGTAACACTCTGTCACATTCGGGCTTCTCAGCAGAAAAAACCACCTGCCTTTCTGTCAGGCAGCCCGTAAAACGCGAGCATAGATTTCGACCGAAACCACCGCGACATCTGACTGGGTGGAAGAGTTTCGCAGCGACTCGCCCGGATCGACACCACCGTCGCACCTATTCCTGCCGCCATAACGACAGTTTTTGCCGTTGACGTGTTCCCGTTTTGAGAATAAGGTAGCCGACAAACTTACTTTTGCTTGAAACCTAATATCCCGACCTCAGGTTGGCAACGCACTTACCACTTTTGCTGTCTCTAGTCAGCGTGAAATTCTTAACATCAGGAAATCCATCTGCTTGTTTGCCTTCCAATATTATAAAAAATGATGATGATGAAATGATGACAATTTTTTTTTCAAGGTTGTAAAGGCTATTGGAAGGCAAACAAGCAGACGAATTACTTGATGGTAAGAAATTCACGCCGCCGCCTAGAGACACCAAAGGCGGTAAAGGCGCGTTGCCAACGTGAGGCCGGGATGTTAGGCCTCGAGCAAAATTAAGTTTACCGGTTACCTTACCCTCCGAACAGGAACACGTCATGACGTTATGGCGGCAGGAATAGGTAAGGCGGTGGTACCAATCCGGGCGAGTCGCTGCGAAACTTTACCACCTAGTCACATGTCACGGTGTTAGTGATGATAAGCCTATGCTCGCCTTTTACGAGCTGCCTGGCAAGAAAGGCAGATGGATGCCAAGGAGCCCGGACCAACACGGGGGAAATGTTATAATTCAATTCTTACTTTACGGAGTAACACACATACTCGTACAGACTTCCTTTTGAGTGTCTCTTAATAAAAATGTGCGTCAAATCATAATATCTTATTAAGTGCGTTATTTTAAATAGGTAGTATTTTACGTAGTAGAAGTAAATTTATATAATCGGGTTTTTGAGTTATAATACACCATTTATTATAATATTTTTATCTTGTGATCGCGGTCAAGATTGGAAAATACACTGCATGTTTGAACTCTCTGTGATAAAAGACAGTTGCGTATTAATTAATTATTTACCCACTACTCCAAAACCACTAATACGATTATTTTGTTGCCAAGCTGTGTAGCCATACTCGTATCAAAGAAATGGTGACTGATGAAATGTTGGAATTACATAAGGATCTTTTGTTTCCTCGAGAGGTCTCAGCTCAGGGCGAACTACAAGTTACTTTTAAGTTTCATCTTGATTATTTCTTAGATCGTATTGAACTGCCTCTGTGGTCTAGCGGTCTGACGTTGGTCTTGATTTCTTGATCCCCAGGTCGGGCATAAAAAATATATTAGAAAATTTATATTTTCAACTTTGTAATAAAAATAACGTTGCCCGGGATTGGATGTGTGCCGACCTATCACATTGTAGGACTTAGTATCTTTGGCTAGTCGTGGATGCCCTGGTTGTACTTCTGCCTACTTCTTTGGGGATATGGGCGTAAAGATACTTACTTAATTATCAAAAAATACTATCTCCAAAAATAAATACCTACGTAACAAATTACAGGTAAGGCTTTTAGGGTACAAAATATTTTTTGTGAGCCTGATTTTGTTTATATACTTAGTCTGGCCATAAATACTGTTACACTTAAAAATAAAAAAATATTACATTTGAATTTCGAATCTGTCATTTTTATACGATTGTTCATTGTGTTT
>NJDD01004597.1:55387-67352 GCA_002245505.1 Calephelis nemesis | reverse complement strand
ACATGGATAGATAATTCCTCCTCTAAATGAGCAATTCTTGTATATATTTAATTGGAATCTCGAAATCGGCTCCAACGATTATCATGAAATTAAGTATGTTCCGGGGCGATAAATCGATCTAGCTAGGAATCATTTTTAGGAAATGTCATTTTATTCGTGTTTAAACTGAAAAATATGAACCTTCCTGACGTCTATTAGATGTCTATTAGCAAATAATATTATTATTTTTTTGTGAGCCATAAAGTTGTTTCAGCAGATGGCATTGTTAAGTAACACGAAGTCAATGAGTATTTGTTAAAAGAACCGGTTAAAGCTCTGTAATCCAGGTACTTTTTTTTAATAGCTCAACTACGATTTTTTTTAAACACGAGTCTTCTATGTTTATGTATTATGTCACTTAGTGTATATTGTATATGTTTATTTGTATGTTTAAATCTGTGTAAATATAGATTGATAATAGGCTAGTAGCCTAAAACTGTTTTTTCAATTGCAAATTCTGTTTGTAATGTGATCTCGCATTTGGAAAATCTCAAAGAAGAGTCGTCTTTAAGTTTCAGTAAGTTTATGCTTTGACCGAAAAATAAAATATTAATGCTGTTGTTTAGTGCGCTATCATTTTATCCCCATTTAAATTATCACGGTCTTATCTACTTAGCTCCTTTTTTTTTTGCTCAGGCCATATGCCAATTTGCTAAGCAGTTGCAATTGCTAAACAAAGATTTTTTATGTTGCCTTAAACTCCAACTTCTACGTGCAGTATCAGCCGCTTCTGATTTTTCGTACAACAACTTAGCCTTTTACATAATATCAAAGGTCAAGCGTAATCTTTTTTCCCCAAACTAACGTCCAATAGGGGTGAAAATTTGTTTGAAAATTATATTGAAGTTAAGCAAAAACTATGCAACTATTCTATGCTGGCGAAATCTTGGGTAAAAATCCAGTATCTTATCATAATATTTTTAAAAGAAGGCTTATGAAAACGCCTTGTTTGGAAAATATTACCTGGATCATAATCTATGTTACCGTCTTAAGCTCGACTTAAGATTCAATGTCTTATTAAAATAATGAAGGCTTAATTAACAATTTTAATTAAGCGTTAACAGATTTCAGTGTTTAAACTAGGCGGTTGAAAAGCGTTTCAAATTTCGAAACATCCTTAATTGCTGTAAATAATAATGAAACTGATACAGATGGATAACATTTAAAGGCCAAACGAAAAGTAGGGGCTCATCAAAATGTTTACTTTTTTGAATTTGTTATACCAATCACTTCGTTTTTTTATCTTTCTGTGTTTCTTTATCGCCTGGCAGTTCGAAATTAGATTTGACTCGACTTGTCTGTTGTGATCGATTCAATAAAACGTAGTTTATGAATCTATATATATAAAAATGAAACCCTTTTTTCGTGGCCACGGCATCACGCGTGAATGGCTGGACCGATTTCACTGATTCTTTTTTTTGTTGATATGTTATTATTAGGAGAAGGTTCTTACGGAAAAAAAATAAGAAAATCTCTCAGAAATATTGAAAAATACACATTTAATTTGGATATTTTATAAAACGCGCGTAATGTCAATGTCATTCACAGCCATAGACTATATTGAAAAAGCATCGTTTGTTCGGAAACGTAATAACATTTTAATTTTTCCCATACAAACTAAACGGGCGGTACGAAGTTCGCCGGGACAGCTAGTTTTCTAATAAAAACATCGTATCCCGGGATTTGATTTTTTTCCGGGATTTTATTTTTTCCCGGTTGGCGATAGGCAGAATGGATCAACTTTGCATCGGCTCAAAAGTTATGACACATAGACACAAACAGACATTACAAACTTATGACAATCCTCTTTTTACGACGGGGGTTGAAAATGGTCCCGCTGTCTTATGTACTACGTTACAATGGGTCAATTAATCTATAGTGTGTCTTCAAATTTTTTGTCCTAAAAACTTTTTTTATATATCTAGAAGAAATATAAAATACGGTATACCACAAGACTCATGCCGTTTAAAGCCTTAAGCGAAATATTGGGATGATCACAATTTAACTGTATGTACTCTTTGCTTATTTCCTTACCTGTTACAAAAAACATAGATAAGAACAATTTTATACACAAGTTTAAAGTTATTATTTGACGGCATGTGAAAATGGTTTGCGGTATGGGGTGGTTTACTAGAGTTCTATATAGATACACTACGAAGCTGAGAACTTACCATGAGTTGCTACTGATTGTACTTGTTAAATTACTTGTTAAAATGTACAGCGTTTTAGATCTTGAAATTTAGTTCTCTTAATTAACAATAGAGCCACTGTTCATAGTTTTCATACAAGTAGTTTTTGGAGACACTAGTGAGTATGGGAAAACATGATATGGGCTCTGAGGAGGTAAATTCAAAATTATTGAAGTGAAAACTTCTTTAGCGGCGTTGAGCACTTTTTTTGGAATGGGTAAAAACTTCTAAACTTGCGTCAGGACACGTGACCTGAACGAAAATTCGTAAGACGGCGCAGGGCGCTTACGCGAATGTTCGTGTTGTCATGTTTGTGTACGATAGTGCATTAAATGTATGTAATGTAATTCTTCCACGTAAATGATAGTAATTTCATACTGATAATTAAAGCAATTCGTGCAAAATTATTCCCTAACCATTCCAAAATATCAAAATTGCACAACGTTAGTATTCAAGTTTTCACTTCTTTTACTTTCTTTCACTTACAACCCGTTTTTTTTACTTAAGGTTTGTTTAGTTATGTCTATTATCGATGTTATTTAATTCAAAGTTTATGGCCGACATTCATTATCGTGCTATGATAAGACAAAATGGTTTAGTAACAATTTATATCGTAGATTAGAGATTGTAATGAGTTTACGATGAATGATCAGACTACAGATATGATAGAATATTTTCAGACATTGTATCACGTGAATTTCTCTTAACAAAGGAATTAAAACTAAAGGGATGTCTACTAATTGTCTGGCTACCAGATAACTTTATCATCATCATCAGCCGGAGGACGTCCACTGCTGCACATAGGCCAAAGGGCACCACAAGTCGCGGTCACCAGCCACTTATATCCAGCGACTCCCTGCTACTTTGACTAGATCATCAGTCCACCGGGTCGGAGGTCGTCCAACACGTCCTCCGGTGCGGGGCCAGCTAACGACTAAATAATAATTAGTAAAGATACATATAGCGTTCAGGAAGCTAAAGGATATCTTCTTGTCCAAATTACCGCAGTGTGTGTTACCGGTGATGACATATGGAACTGAGACTTGGCCGTTTAATATGGGCCTCTTAAATAAGCTCAGAGTCTCTCAGCGTGCTAAGGAGAGAGCTATGCCCGGTGTTTCTTTGCGAGTTAGATCCATAATTCGGAGATCCGCAAGAGAACGACAGTAACTGACATAGTCCATGGAGTCAGCAAGCTAAAGTAGCAGTGGCAGGCCACATTGCTCGCAGAACCGACATCTGCTGGGGAACAAAGGTTCTCTCCGCACCGGAGGACGTAGTGTTAGACGACCTCTAACTCGGTGGACTGATGAGTCGCTGGATACAAGTAGCTGGCGACCGTGACTTGTGGCGCTCTTTGGCTGGCCTATATCCAGCAGAGGACGTCCTCAGGCTGATGATGTTGATGACGATGAAAGGACCATTTTAAATTCAAAGGCTGATTATTATTTGAAAAATTAATACAGCCATTACTTTACGTTGTTAATATTTGTAGACTTGTCCGAATTAAGCCTTTAAATTGCGTCATAGATAAAAAAGTGATAAATCATGTTTCGATAGAAAAACCGCGGGTTGAAAAAAATAACAATAAGGCTGAGGCAGTATGCCCGTACGTCAAAGCCCGATCAATGTAGACGATTTAAAAACAAGAGAAGTGCGGCCTGCGAGTTATGATTAAAGTCTATAAAAAGTTGTTAGAACTTGTTTATTTATTAATTTTGAACAATTACAAACGAATTAGGTTTTCTGTCAGAACTATAATTGAACATTTGAATTTACTTTTTAAGTGAGTATTTACTTTTAAGAAATTAATGTATCGTGTATTTCCTCGTTTAACATGTCCATTTCTGGGATAACTTTTATTTATTATAGTCGTTAAAGAACGTCATGCCAGGTTGAACAAAATTGAACTAATTGTCACCTAAATTAACTAATTTTATTCGTAATATACACGAAATTTAATTTTGAAAATACTACGAACGTCTCTGCCGCCAAAACTCGTTTTTTATTTATTTCTATGGCACAAGTTAAGACCTATGGCTATATTGTATATTCTGTCGTAATATGTAATTTTGTTTACATTTTTTTTTCATTTCAATTTGGTATGCATAATCGTGTAATTTTAGGCCATAAATTAAAGACAAAAGATACGAATTGTATTACTAAATTGTAGACGTTTTCGCTAAACAAGAAAAAAAACAAAAAGTTAACTCTACCTACCTCAGAAGTTTTGTAACTTACACGATCACAGGGCTAGCCCATAAAATTCAACCAATCGATGCAAACTACAATGCTTATGTAATTGGTGTACCTATTTAAAATGTCGCTCCTTGCACAACTCACCATCGAGACTGTACAATGAGAAGTATTCTCCAATAGATTCAATTATAAAAAACTAGCTCTAATTAAGTGCAGTTAAATGATAAACTGATAATCACAATCACTCTTGCTGTAACTTTAAGAAATGGCCATTATTATCGAGATAAAATCGTTAAGTTACAAAAGGCTTTACGTTCGAAACACGCAACCTTATTTGTATTTTAGTAACGACTAGCTAACGAGAGCGATTTTACTCTTATACCAGTAAACAATTACGAGTCGATTCCGTCTTTTAAAATAAATGTCTCCACTTCTAAATGCTCTAGACTGTTATGAAACATAGCTTAGATTTTAATTGAGTCTAACCTTGAGGACATGAAACCTGGATAGTAATAATTGATCTGATACTGCCTGCTAATTCTTAATAGACTTGAATAGCTGGATTAAAATAAAACATTGTAAAGTTATGTTTAATTAATACTCACTTTTTTTGTAAGCGACACACGTTAAAAATCTTTTTTCGTTTTCGGGCACAAAACAACAAATTTTATCATAGAAATAGATTCGACTTTGGAAAAGAAAAAAATAGTAAGTAAAGTGAACTAAGTGACTCAAACGCAGCCAAAGCCATGCTAACGTCTAGCAGAAAACTATTATCTCCTTATTACTTTTTCTTTCCCTACCAGTACTAAAGAAATAATAAAATAAATTGCACACTTTGCAAGTTGTTGTTTAAGGAATTTAAATTGAACAGAGCTTTTAGTGGAAAATTTATTCAAATACCAGCAGGCTGTCCCTTCTAAATAATTACCGTCGCAGGAAGCTGGTAAACTGGAACGGCGTCTAACTGAATAACCTACTTGTTTCGCATGTTCATCTGGTAATGACTAAATAATGAGGTTTTTATTGTATACTACCTGGGCCCGCGGTTTCGGCTGTGTGGAATTTAGTAAAAAAAATTAGTTAATTTAATTATTTTTAAAATAAAGTTGCCTAACTTACTTTCTATTATATCGGTTATGTGCCAGTGAAAGCCCTATCAACATTGGTCTAGAAATTTCAGAGATTAGCTGGAGAGATAGGCATAAATTGGAAAAAAATATTCATATTTTTAAAGAAAGCAACACTTGTACTGTTTTACTTATCACTTATAATTTATTACTTTGTAATTATAGCCTACCGGTTTCGCTTATACAGCATCATCACTTAAGGTTAAGCTTTAAAAATATGAATATTTGTAAGTTTTACCACGCGCCGCCGATGGAAAATATCAAATATATGGAAAAAAATATTTTGGTACATGCATGTAGCAAAAAGTGTTTAACAATTTGCCTCTTTTATTTTGCTGTTTAATTATTTTTTTATCTAAAAACTGACTTTATGAGCTTTTTTGAAGAATATCGACATTTTGTTTGCGGTAAAGGGGGGAAAGGCCTGGGGCAAAGGATTTCATCTGTATATATAAAAATCAATTGCTAATCTTAAGTCTCGCTAAAATTCGGGAACGGCTTAACCGAATTGGCTAATTTTGGTTTTGATCTATTTGTTCAAGTCTAGGGAAAGTTTAAAAAATATGAAAAAGGGAAAACTGGAAGGAAACTAGGAAAAAAAAGAATTTTAATTTTTCTCATACAAACTGAACGGGTGGAATTAAGTTCGCCGGGACAGCTAGTAATACATAAATAATGCAACTACAAGCTCACAGACGACAGTCTGAAATTTATTTTGTTATTTGTTTAAGTATCTTTATGTGTTAGTATAATTGATAAACATCAATATAATTTTTGTCCCCAGGTAAATTAGAAACAACAAAATGGCGCAGGACAGAAGCAACTCTACAATGGAAATGGGCACCAGTGACCAGGTAATTCCAAATTTAAATAATTACGTGATGCCTTAACAATAATTATCAAACGACCTTACCTAATGAAGTTTAATCTTGTTGCATTTTTGAGTTTCCTCATTTAAACTGATGATAATGCAAGAGTTTTTGAATGTTTATTAGTAATTTAGTAATAAGTATAAAATAATTATGATAAGTCCTGTTCAGTAACCAGGTTAGCTAATGAGACGTTTAATGTTCCTTATTTAGGATTCTACCTAGTAAATAGCGATAATAATAACAAAATACTAAAAAAATGTAGTACCTAGTGGATGTTTAATTTTTGGTGCTTAGACTTCGAAAAGCGGCAGGCGGATTATATTTTACGAAATGATGATGTAGTTTTTTTTGATGTAGTTAATTATTAATGCTAAACGCCTCTGTGGTCTAGTGGTCCGGCGTTGGACTTGACTTCATGATGTCTCGGGTTCGATTCCAGGTCGGGCAGCAAAAAAAAATAAATATGAAATTTAATTTTATAATAAGGATTGTCCGGGACTGGATATGTACTCGGTTTGCGATAGGCTTGCCACTTATCACTCTGTGGGACTTATTGTCTACGGTTAGTTGTGGGTGCCCTGGTTGCACCTCTGCCTACCTTTTCAAGGATAAGGGCGTAAAATACATTTATTTCATTATTCAAGTAGGTATATACAGCGCACGGTTTGCTCCCGTATTAAAAACTCTTAAACTTTAAACTCAGATAGCTAGTTGAATAAACGGGATAAGAACACTATGTCCTTGGCCCAGTCGTAGACGCTACTCGCAGTCCTACTTTTCTTCGCGCTCGGCTAATTAAGAAATTGACAGACTTATTAAAAAATTGTATAATTGCTTCAACGACTTTAGATAAAGAATTTTCAAAAATATTTTCTTAACGATTGCTTATGCGGTCATAACTATCTATAATATGTAGAATTATAGCTAGATTTGTACATTAGATTGAGATGGCACTAGATCAATTAACAATTATTAGTGAGTTAACTTTATATATCAAGTAACTAACTAGTTTTGATATAGGTTGGTAATTTGATCAATTTAACTTAAAATATTTTTTTTGACTTACAAAAAAAATACTTCACTCTTTTGTTTTATTAGAAAGCAGGAAGGTTTTGTTTAGTATTATTTAGATTTAATCAAATTGGATCAAGTAGTTTTTGAGTTATGCTTGATAATACGTATTTTGTATATCTTGATTTCATTATGTATACCTATCATTTAAATAAACCGATTGATTTTGTACAGTTTCGTTTATCATTGAATATTCTAGCTCAAATTTTTGTACACTTTTATCAAATTTCGTATGCAAAGGAATTTGAGGTCGGATTTTTCTTTTTTCTTTAAAATTGTTTTTGGTTCGTCGTGGGTATACTCAAAGAAGATTTGTGCCAGTGCAATATTTAATATATTATTACAATCTCAAGTATTTGAAAACATGTTTCTGATTCAGATAACCTTGACTGATAATTTACAAGAACTTCTTGTCCGATCCCATTCAGTAGTTGATCATGGAGTAGACAATATTTATGTTTTATCTTTGTAACAACAATTTTTTATGATCGATTATGAATCTAGTGCGAAAATGTGATTGAAAATCTTATGCCATTCATTTAGTAAGGAATTTGATTTTAACACTGTCAGTTATTTATATGTAAGTACAATCCAAAATATTTTTTATTGAAATTGTAACAAACGAATACTAAATCCTTTATTGTTTGGTCGCTACCTTTAATTAATTTAATTAATAATTTTATTCTTAAAACGAATATATGAAAGGAATGTTTCCAGTGAATTTCATAAATACTGTTAACTATGAAAAAGGAGATTCGTAATAAATCAATCCCACAAAAATATCTACGAGTAATATTTTTGCATGGTTAGACTTTTTTTACGTTAACTAAAATTATAACACTAACGACCCCACTCAGAGACGTCTATAAACATTTAGCAGATAATTAAGCCTCAATTTTGTATGTAAAGTTTCAACTTAACTGTTTAAAAGGTAATTGATGTCTATGAGTGCGGCAATAAAAGTAAAGTTTTAAATGAGGAAGTGTGTTTGTCTTGACTATGCAGCAGCGTGAACTTATAGCACTATATGTGTGTGTAAAGATAGTAAAGAGACTGTAGAGTGAGATTTTTCACCTCTATACGAGTTCTCTAGTGAAAGCTAATTTAATCGGGATTCAATAATAAGTACATAAAAACTCGTCTTTGTTTATGTGTATTGTATAAGTTTACAACTTCTAATAATTGATTGAAGTAAATTTTATCACTGGTCTGGCGTTACTTATGAGAAATGAAAATGAAAGATCTTTCTGTTAATAACAGCAAACGTCTAAACACAAAAATTTGGCAGTAAACTAATTATGAAATGCAAATTGATTTTTGCAGTAACAGGCATGCAACTTTTGGCAGATATTATCGAAATTATAAAATCAAAATCTTGAAAATATTCCAAATTTGAAAAGCTTATGCTCGTTTCCTAGTCCATGATAGCTGCAATAGATACGAACAACGATCAACCGAACAAAACTGCGTACTATGGAGTGATAGTTATACAGGGTTACTTTTAAATGAGTAGTCAAATTTTGGGACATTGATCGGAATGGATAACACTTAATTTAAAAAAAAGTAAAAACATAAAAAATATTATTTTTATCTGATGAAAAATACAATATCTATAGTTATAACATATATAAAGTAAACTGGTACACGCCGACCGCCATCGCATGCGCAGTCTTGACTCGTACTATGTTCTATATTGTGTGAGAATAGGTGAAGGATTTTTATGAGATATTTTTTAGGAAATTTCACAATGTTATTGTAATTTAACAATTATATTTAAAATGCACTATCATTTTGGCCTAAACTCCCCGATTTTAAAATTTAGCTGGTCTTTTGTAAGTAACCCTGTAGAAAAAACAATATATTCTTAACCATCCTACTGTATTCCATTCTTCAAGGTGTGGGCAGAAAATGACACTCTATTATTACCGAAACCAAAAGACATATTATCTTCTTGTATGCTACATGACTGAGGTTTTTTTATGATAAAAGCTGAAGCAAACAAGCTGACGGATTTCCTGATGGTAAAAAATTAAGACAAGGTAATGGTGTGTTGCTAACGCGAGGCGGGGATATTATGTCTTGAGCAAAAGTAAGTTTACCGGCTACCTTACCCTCCAAATCGGAACACGTCAACGGCAAGCATAGGACGTTATGGCCGCAGGAATAGGTAGGGCGGTGTTACCTATTCGGGCGAGTCGCTGTGAAACTCTACCACCTAGTAGGATGTCACAGTAACGGTAAGCCTATGCTCGCCTTTTACGAGCTGCCTGGCACTTGGCAGGTAGGCAGATGGTGTATTCTGCAAAGGAGCCTGGAAAATACTAGTGTTCGAAAATACTAAATTATTCCAATAACGCGATGAGGTATTTGTTTTCAATGTTTAGATTGTGTCATACCTCTTACGCTGAAATTAATTTTTAATTTTATTTTTTAATTTCAGGTCCTGGTCACGACCAAGAAATCAAAGAAGCTTGTATACACAATCGGGTTTGTAGCAATGCTGGCAGTCATTGGTGCAGTTATAGCGGTAGTAGTCGTGTTCGCAGGAGGAGATCGAGGTGAAGCAGAATCTATAGTAACGCCGGAAGGTCCTACGTTCCCAACTACACCCTCAACTACACCATCAACTACTGTGACAGTGCCTACGACGACTCCGCCACCTACGCCAGAACCAACTCCAGTGCCACCGCCAGGGCCGCCAGGGACGCCAGAAATAGACTTGGAGGATATCATCAACGGGGAGTTTTCTACGCCCCCCTTCAATGGAACATGGGCAGGTAGTAATTTAATCTAAAAATAATTAACGAAGACCATAAAACCAGGTTGAGCGTTAGAGTATTTTAGTCCGTGTTTATTCATAAAACGGCAACTGTGAAGAACACAAGCTCTAAGTTCACAATTTCACATATTAATCAAAATATAGGGTTGATCGTTTTGCTACCGTCAGACGTATGGTGAAATATGTACTCACCGATCTTTTCTTCTACATTATTATACCATATTTATCAACGACCACGTCAATTGTTCGTAATATTTTTGAGTGACGTTTGCTCCGCAAAATTTTTTTGTGCAATACTTGTACAGTCAGAATGCAAAATTTTAGATAGGGTAATATAATTTAAGTAAAAGAAAGGTGCTGTAGGATAAATACAAAAACATTTACTAAAACTTATTTTAATTATCAACGGAAAAAAGAATAATAAACATGATAAATCACAATAATCAGTGTCATATCAATTTAAAACATAACTAATCCAAATAACTATTATGATTCTTAATTATAATAATCAGTATTTTACAATTATTTAAAACAGTTATCATTATATCAATTTAAAACAAAACTACCCACAATAAAGAGTAAATGATTTTAGTTTCCACTCTGATATCTCACCCTTAATTAATGCATAAATAATTTCATGTTTTTATTTAATTTATTTGGAAGCAAATAAAATATTACGGGCACTATATTGTGTTATAGATTGTATCACTCACTCAAACACACACACACACGCACACACACACACACACACACACACAACTGGTTTTACAAATTGACGAACATATTTCCACTGCTATTTTAGATTATGAATTTAAAATCAAACAATTTTACTTGGACATTGTATAGAGCTTTTAATATTTTAAATGTTTTCGTAATTAAAGTTAAAGATATATGACTGATTATTTTCGTTAAGACGTAAAATAATTATTGTGAGTAGGTAGTCATGTTTTGAATTGATATGAAAACTGTTTTAAATTGTAAAAGACTGATTATTTTAATAAAGAATTATAATAATTATTGGATTAGTTATGCTTTAAATAGACATCTGTGATTTATCATGTTTATTATTTTATTTTACGTTGATAGTTATTATATTTTTTAAAACATATTTTTTGTAATTTTCTTACAGTACCATGCTTTTTTTTTAAATTATATTACTCTACCTAAAATGTTGCGTTCTGACTGTATACATGTTGCTTAAAAAAAGTTGCGGGGCAAACGCCACTCAAAATATTTCGAAAAATGGATGTGGTCGTTTCACCAGAATCGGGTGAAACTCGGCGGGGCAAACGCCTACTAAGCCGTTAAGTTTGTGAAGTTTCAGCTTGTAATGTTAGAGTGTTTAGAGTCAGTAGCTTGGCTCTACGCGACATCTCATAACATTTTCACTGAGCTAGCTATGCCTACTATGTATTCTTCTAGGCAACATCTTACATAAAAATATTTTGGACGGGTTATAAATAATAATACGGGAATGACGAACAAAACGTATTCTTAAATTTTATGCCTCTTCTTTGTACAACCGTCTAAAACATGCGTAAATGTTATAAAAACGTAGAATTATATGTAAAAAGCATTTTTATTGATAATTCTGTTGTTTTTTATTACACTTCATATTTTTATTAAAAGTAGGAAGTAAAATAAAAAATTTAAAAAAAAGAAACATTTCTTTATATTGACTGTACA